>LUCH01000126.1:202405-223812 GCA_013368495.1 Paragonimus heterotremus | reverse complement strand
TAGCTGCCTCAACACTCAACACAGCTGACATACTCTCACTATTTCAGCAGTTTGCTTGATCGGTGCGGACGGACAGCAACCAAACCGAGACAGAATCTGCTATGGAACCACGAACTCCGTATTACTGAAACTTACCGGAATATCTCGAGGCGGGGATACTACACAAGTTTTATACTTCCAGCTCCGCAAGAAACCAGTGAAACCAGTGAAATCGCTGAAATCGCTGAAAAAACTCTGTACTACTGAATCTTACCGGAATATCTCGAGGCGGGGATACTACACAAGTTTTATACTTCCAGCTCCGCAAGAAACCAGTGAAACCAGTGAAACCAATGATAGGCGATATATCCGCAGCGGCTGATGATATCATAATGCTGGCGACGAAATAGTGTTCTTCAGGTCGAGTCTACCCGGCGTACCCCAAAGTCAAACGACCCTAAGCAAATCGCTCAACGCGGCCACCCAAGGATCACTGTCATTTCTGAGAATTGTTACTGGTGAATCTGCTTTGCAAGTTTTTTTTTCTTAAAAAGGTCAAGGCACCCTCGATTTTCGTTTCACCTCCAGGACTTAATGGAGGTGTACGTCCTGATGCTTAACTGGTATAGTCCGCGGGTTGACCGGGCGGTTTTCTGTCGATGCAGTACGTTCAAGTAGTTATCTAGGTCTGGGTCTAAAGAAGGAAAGGAGTGATAAGTTCTAGGGCAATAATAAACTTGTACTTCAACCAGGTACGAAATAAGAAGAAGGTTGTTCTATCATGCCTAGCCCTCTCTTGAATACGTCTACGCTTGATGCCCTCCACAATCCTTGTGGACAATTTGTTCCGTTAGCGAAAGACGTAAACCGAACAGCCATCCCTGATCTCGTTTTCTCGATTGTGTGTTTGACCTCTTAAACCTCGGTTGTGTAGCACCAGAAACGAACAAGCTAGAGGACTTGTGTCAGCCTGATTGGTAATTTTGTACACTTTGATAAGCTCCCTTCTTATCTTCCGTTGTTCGAGCGAGAATAAGTTCAGGGATCTTAGTCGGTCTTGGTTGCTTAGATCCTTCATACCACATACTATGCGTATGTCGGGTTTTCACACTTTTTCAAGGACGGCAATGTCCGTTTTGAGATATGGTGACCAAACTGGAGGGCGAGCTGTGGCCAACTACAACGGAATGAACACCGCTGGAATGGGTTAACGATTATTCCAGACTTTGTGGTTCACACGCCAATCTCACAAGCACGAGGGTCAAAGTGCAAACTCCGATCCGGAAAAAGATATGCACTACTGATGAGCTCTAATAAGAGCGAAACTCGAGTCTAGTGCTTCCTCTCGAAGTGGGCTAGCCGAAAGGCTTATCTGAATGCGAAGGCTGCGATCGAGTGTGGGTGTTGTTCAATTTTGTAATAATCTAAATCCCCGAACCTTCACTACTATTCCAGACTTGTTGAAAATACTAAGGGCAATATTGTATGGCTCACAACAATATTTCCTTCGTGTGTTCGCTTGTCATAATGTAAGCGTAACTTAAGTGCGTGGTATGCATTCTTATCCTCATTGAAATTCCACCCTCCTCCTGAAAGGCATTTTGTTAAAACTGTCATAATTGATAGCCTCCTTCGGTAGCAACTTTTCCTTCGCGTTTTAGTCTCACAACACCTCACCTATGTGAAGTTCCTGAAACTGCTAATCATGCTATTTGTTAATCTCTTATCTTGATTCACACTGTCAGCAAACAGATAGTTCTACTCTCCCCTTGTTAAAACCTGTCCAATAGAATGCTACGTAGACTCAGCACGTTGACCCCCGTGTGTTGGTGTCGACCCTGGAAAACAGAGTGTACAGAAAAACACGTCAAGCTAGCGAGGCGCGGAGCAAGTTGTGCTTTCAGTCCCGGGACAAATATTCCAAAATGGATAGCTCGACTAAAACAAAAATAGATGAAAAGCCGATATCATCAAAAATGTACAATTGAATGCAGCTATCAAAAATATTGTTGTATATGGTCGCTACGTAGCTCTCTTCTAGAAGGTTAGTGAGTGTTACACAGTTGTTCATTATTCAAGAGAGGGGATATATATAGATATATTTAAAGTATTAAAAAAGGCAAACATTGAGTAGTGAACGGTCTATTGTGACGTTTCATATCCACACTAGGATCCGTTATCAAACGAATAAATGTGTTGGAATGTAATTGAACTGCCGCTCACCGCGTTCGCCTGTCGGTCTGTCTTCGGTCGTTTGTCGTTCCGGTGTCAACGATGCTGACGTAGTGGCTGTCTATATCTACTTGTCGATTGAACGAATTCCGCAAATAGAGAGCCTCCAGTACAAACCGTTCCCCTGTCATCTTTCCCCGTGCGACCACTTTCGCATGATCTATGTTGACCTCGTGGCCTGTGTCCGCGCAGTGGTGCCACAGTTGTGATCTAGAGTCGGCTCGTCGCATCGCTAGTTTGTGTTCGTGCACGCGTGTGCGAAGCTGTTTGCCTGTCTCTCCTACATACTGTTGGTCACACCCAGACATGGAATCGCGTAGACCACGCCTGACTGTTCGTGTGGTTCTACACGATCCTTAGCGTTCAACAACACTGAACGGAGTGTTGAGTTTGGCTTGTGTGATATTTGAATAGCCTGTGATTGGAGTATCCTTTGTGCTGCTCCAGATGTGCCGTGGATATATGGCACTTTCATTCACGTTTTGGGTTCTGTACGTTCAGTTCTTGTGAAACCCCTGACAGATGCCTTTATGAAACTGCTGGGGTACCCATTAGAAGCGAACAGTTTGAACAGGTACTTTCGTTCTTGTCTTCTGATTTCAGTTGAACTACAGTGCGTGTCTGCACGTCGAAGTAATGTTTGCACACAGCTTTTAAGTTGACAGGCTGGATGATTGCTATCGAACCTGAGAATGACGTCAGTTGCTGTCGGTTTACGATAGACAGTAGTTTCAAGCTTACCATCAGGTCTTCTTATGACCGATACATCGAGAAACGCTGGACGTGAATTTTCTTCCTCTTCGTATGTGAAGGCTATTCCATCTATTATGTTATTCAAACAACTGTGAAATTAGTCAAGCTGAGTACGAGGTAGAACAACTATTGTGTCATCCACATATCGAAGCCACATTTTAGGTTTGAATGCCTGAAAGGCTTCACCCTCGAAGTGCTTCATTACGGCGTCTGCAAGTAATCCTGATATGGGTAAGCCCATTGGTGTGCCTCTCTTCTGCAGGTGGATTCGGCCGTCAAATTATATATATATATATATATATATATATATATATATATATGCTTTCTGGCTGACTTGAGTTACAGGATGGTACAAACAATAATGACACGGGATATGGAATGTCAAAATTCGGGGTAGGGTCGGTCGGCTGCCGCGCTGGTTAGATTCTTTTATTTATGATTTTTAGTCCTCCGTGCGTTTTTTATCTATCGCAGCGGGCTGTCCAACCCTAAAAACTCGAGGGGAAAAGTGTCCAATACATACGATAGGTAGCTTGTAGTTGTCTCCACGCAGCATGTTCGGATCGTCTAGGAGTGAAAAATCACAGTGAAGTACCTGAACGACAAGCGGAAAGGAATAACTCACCGTGTCAACGTATGTCGAGAACTTCATGGGCCCGGCAAATCTGAGCGTCGCTGCCGTTGTTTTTCCTCTTTTTCTTGTGCTCCTGTCTGAAGTTGATAGACTCAAGAAAGAAGAGAGTTAGCATGCGAATAAACCTGGTTGCAAACAACGCCGTTTGAGTTGTGAACCTTGTGACGCATTAGATAATTGCAAGCGCATGAGTAAATACAAACAGTTGGTCGTTTTTTGTTTGCGTGTCAAAATACCCAAAGACTCAAAAAATGATTAGGTAGATCGTGAATAATTCTTTCGTTTGTTTGATTTTTTTTAAAAGTACATCGCTAACTCCAAATCTACCATAACCCCGAAAAGCAGCTGGACAAAAACGATGAATTAAAATGTGCGTATGTGTTATATTGAAAAACCTCATTCCTAAAAATAAAAAAATGTTAATATTCCGCAAAGCGTATGAGCTTGCGAGGCCCTACCAAGACGATCCTGTCCGAAAGTAGGGGAATCAGAGGTTGAAGTTGCGGGGGTATCGACAACTGCGAAGGCCCCGGGGACGGAACGCTTTTTGCTGCCACCGGGTGTTTCAAGGGAAGAACGTCACTTGTCGACGAAGGTGTGACTGATAATTCGTCCATAAATGCTGGTTTCAGCCTGTTCACAGAAACTACCTTGTGTTTCCCCTTGCGACTAACGGTGAAGATTTTTGTGTCTCTCGCGAGGGCACGATAGGAGCCGGTGTATGTAGGCTGCAGTGGTCGACACAGGACATTCGTACGTAGAAAGACATGTGCACGAGGACAGTTTAGCGTGCACGTGCACAGCTGATGATTGCTTTCTAGCTTTCGCATGTCGTGCGTCAAACGGGCTATGTAGCTGCCGTAATCGTACGGTGTTGAAGGTGCAGGTGAGACGAGTTCATTTGGTCACCTAAGTAAGCTGCCGAAAACTAGTTCGGCTGCAGTAGCGTTCAAGTCCTCCTTAACTGTGTTCCGCAGTCCCAGAAGAGCTAACGGGAGTGCCTCTTTTCGCAAAGGTTTAGCGTGCGCACCAACAGCAGCTTTCAGTTGACGATGAAGACTTTCAACCATTCCCTTTGCTGTCGGATGGTAGGCCGTAGTGCGAATGGGCTTACATACTAACATATTTAAAAGGGCTGCAAACTGTCCCTCAAAGTGTGATCCGCGGTCTGTGCTCACCACTACCGCATGACCGAATTGTGTTACCCAACTTTCCAGGGAGGCGCTGGCTACCGTTTTTGAGGTCCAGTTCGGCAGAAGTATGGTTGCAGGCCATCTTGTGAAGCGATCAACACATGTCAACTGATAGATAGAGCCATTTGAGGGTGGTAAGAGGCCGACCAGATCGCAGTGCACGTGATGAAAACGTGAGTCTGGCAAGTGAAAAGTGCGAAGGGGGCTCTTTGTATGATTACGGAACGTTGGCATTGGAGACAAGAACGACTGCACTTGCGGACATCGTGGTTTACCTTAGGCCATACGAAATGTTCAGTGACGATTTTACCTGAAGCGCTTATGCCAGGATGGGACAAATTGTACAGTGTATTGAACACTGTGTAGTGAAAAGATGCAGTCACAGAGGATCGTTCCTTCTGACGATGTCAGATGTACCGGTTGGATTGTGAGAGAGCTATTTTGACGAAGATGCTCGATCTCGGGATCAGTTGCTTGTGCGGCAGCTATGGCTGCCGAGTCAATACCATTATCAGCAGGTGCGCTGAAATTATGAACGCGTGAAAGAGTGTCCACCACAGTGTTTTCGCAAAGGTCCGCAAAGGTCCTGCCTTCCACCGTATGACGGAAGTGGTGGATGCCTAAATATGTCGTCATCATCATAGCAGCCATGAGGCTGACTAAAAGGTACTGTGGCTCCGGCCGCACCTCACCACAATAGTGACGTGGAATATCCTGGAGGAAAACGCTACTAAGAAGTTTAAAAATTGATAGAAGACTAGGCGGAAGAACTAAAAATGGTATGGATGCAGGTACGCCATTGACTGCAACACACCGCCATCTCGGATAGCGTCTCTAACCAGCGATTTGAGTGATCACGAGGACCTCAGCCGGGCAGGTGACACCTACCCACTCTACTCAGTGGAACAGTCAGGGTCTTTATATTTCGTGACCACCATGTGGTTTCACCCAATTGTTGGTGGTCTCAGTATATAATGCTCAGTACGGTAAACGTTCAGCTGGCATACGAAGTACGTGACCCAACCATCGCAAGCTGTGTACCTTGATTAGTTGACCAATTGATCGCGCATCCGGAATACGCGTTGGCGAACTGCCACATTTCTCGCGCTATCAATCCATTTAATGTGGGCTATGTGGCGGAGACAAGGATTGTCAAACATCGCAAGCTTGTTGATATGTTCTTTGTGAACAGGCCACATTTCCGAACCATAGGACAAAACGAAACATACACAAGCATTATATACTCTTCCTTTCAGCGGCAACCTAACGTCTTTTCGATGCCAAAGGTGACGCAGTTTGACAAAGGCAACGATTGTCTTTGTTATCCTCGCTGGTATTCCATCAGCAATAGTACAAACTGACGAAATAGTGCTACCCAAGTATATGAAACTGTTCACAGTCTCAGGCGGATTACCTGCAGTGAAGAAAGTAGGAGTGGGAATACCCCAGCCTTGAAGCAACACTTTGCACTTTGAAGGTGCGAAGTGCATTCTATATAAACATGCCCGGTTACTCACCTCGTTCAGCATGATCTGCATGTCTTCGGCAGAGGGGTTAAGTTAGACAGTGTCGTCCGCGTACTCCAGGTCGGTCAATCTAACGCCAGGAAGAAGTTCAACTCCAAGCCCAGTGTAATCTCGAAGTGCACCCTCCAGAATGTTGTCCATGACAAAATTGAACAGAAAGGGAGACACTGGGCACCCCTGATGAACACCATTAGAAATGATGAACGTCCGAGACAGTTGTCCATAAACTCCCACCCTGCTTGCAGAGTGGGCATATAGTGACCTCAACAGATCCACCTATTTCCCTGGTACTCTCTTGCAGAGTAGACAGCTCCAGAGGACGTTACGAGCAACTGAATCGAAGCAGCCTTCAGGTCCAAAAACACTACGACTGTCGGCTGTCTGTAACAGTGCTGATGTTCCAAGATCCGTCTCGAGATGAAAATATGATCAACGCACCCTCGACCGGATCGGAATCCTGCCTGCTCTTCGCGTATCTCGCTTCTTCTGGGCTTAGTGAGCCGACGTTAAATGAGGCCAGTGAGTAACTTGGACGCAATTGACACCAAACTGATGCATCTGTGTTTGTCACATAGGTTTCGGGCCCCCTTTTTGAAAACGGGAATGACTGTTGATAGGCCCTAATCACGAGGTACCTCTTCAGTCTCCCAAATCGTGTGGAGGAGTTTTGTCAGTTCTGATATCAACCTTTCTCCACCATCTTCGAAAAAAGAAGGAGAGAGGAGATCTGGACCAGGAGTCTTATTACGCTTCAATAATTTGAGCTCCAAAACCACTTCTGCTTCCGACGGAGAGCCGTCTGGAACACTAATCGACCAATCGGGTCCCGTTGTCCACATGATCTGGGTGAGGCCAACTGAACTGTTCTTCAAAATTTTCAGCCCATCTGTCAAGTCGGCGCGATTGATTGGTGATATGTGAACCATCTTTTTCACATATGGTCTCACTTACACCGACTCGACGGCCAGTACAACCACGGATCAGAGAAAAAAGCCTTCTGCTATTCCCAGATGAAAAGGTTCTTTCCATCTCTTTCACGGTCTTCGTGCAAGCTCTTAGTCAGCTTGCGTTTAAGTTCTCGACGGTCACCATCCTATTCAGAACCTGGTGGGATCGATCGACACTTATTCATAAGGTTTATCGATGTGACGGAAATTCAGTTCCGTCTCAACTGAACAGTTCCCTCAGAACGTACCTGTTCATAGCATGTTTTCATAGCTGCAGCGATTTGTTCCCAGTGTTTGTTAGGATCACTCACTTGACTCGAACTGGGCAATTTGTTCACCAACGCCTTCTGGTAAGCGTTCTTTACACCCTCATCGAGCGAGTGCCAGTCAAGTACCTTGCATTTACGAGCATATGTCCTCTGGGCAAATGATAGAACAAAACGGGCACGCAGAGCAGCATGGTCTGAGTCCAGGTGGTTGCTCCAAAAGGCACGACAGTTCTTAACAGAGTGGTGCCACCTGTAACTAACTGCTATATGACCCAATTGTGTCCATGGCTGAGAAGCACACGGAAGTCTCCAATTGACACAGTGCTTTTTCCTGTGTTAAAGTGCAGTGCTCGAACTATAGACACCGTGTGATGCGCACAGTTTTAGCAGCCTTTCGCCATTGTCGGTGCGTTGTGCCCGAAAACCGAACATACGTCTCAGCCACTTCTTATCCGGAGAAAGATGACCAAGCTGAGCATTAAAATCGCCCGCCAGTATGATGTCTTAGTGTTTAGTTCGCCTCAGAAGGTCAACGAGGGCGTCATAGGACGCATCCTTGGTAACATCTGAACAGCTGTCCGTTGGAGCGTACGCCGATATGATGTATACACAACGCCTTCCTGATTTCTGTCGACAGACTTTAACAGACGTATTGAGTCTGACAGCGCGCAAACGACTGTTCACTGGAATCCAATCGAGCAAGCATTGCTCTGCTCTGGAACTCAGTGCACTTCCCACTTCAACTTGATCACGAGATTCAGCTCCGCCGTCACCAGAAACCCTGAGATAGAAGTGCTTGGATCGACAATTATCTAGAGGTGAGCTCAAGTGGGTACCTATGCTAGAATCGTAGACTCGCGTCTACGACACACAGCACATATCAAGCCCCAGATTTGAGAGAGTACTAGCCAGATCGGCTTGTTGACCGACTTGTCGGAGAGTGCGGACATCAAAGGCGCCAATGTTTACCAGTTGTCTTGGCCTCAGAAAACAATTATTGCCCGAAGGCACACGGAAAACAGAAGACCTGGGGGATAAAATAGTAGGAAGAAGTTGTGTTGGATGAATACTGTCACTGTCGGGCCTAAGTAGATGGCCAGCAACGCTCTACTAAACGTTCTGTGACGGGATTCCGCAGGTTGTAAACGTTTGGAGAAGAAAGCTAACGGTTGCCGTTGCTTTCCAACGAACTGATGTAACACAGCACCAACAGCTGCGTCAGAGGCGTCGATTAAAATTGACGACGGTGCGTTTGGGTCAGAATGAGCAAGGAGAGCTAAGTCGGCGACCGTATCCTTGAGCTCAATGAACACAGTGCGTTTGACCTCTGTGAACTGCAATTTGTATTCATCTCCACGGAGGAGATCGATCATTGGCCGCATTATATGCACACAGCAAAATATGAAACATCGGTAGTAGTTAACCAGAACGCCAGAACGACGAAGTTGCTTAAAGGAAGTCGGCTTGGGGGTAATCATGGATGGCTTTGACCTTGTCCGTGAGTGCAGCAATTCCATTTTCTGAGATCTTGTGACCCAAAGGCTCTATTATGGTCTTACCTAGTTCGCACTTGGTGGAGTTAACTATGACGCTATGTTAGGTTAAACTTTTCAGTAGGGTGCGAAGATGCGTAAGGTGTTCTTGTGAAGAACTAGCAAAAAAATACCACCCAGGTAAGGGTAGACAAGGTCCAAACCGCGTGTCACTACACGAATAAAGCGTTGAAAAGTCTGAGCTGCGTTGTTAAAACCAAATGGCATTTGAAGAAATTCGAAAGGTCCGATAGTGATGATAACTGCCGCCTTAGGTGTATCTTCTTTGGCTACCGGGATCTGATGATAAGCGCGTACCAAATTTATCTTGCTGAATATGGTTTTTTCCATACAGTCAAATAGTTAAATCCTGCATATACAGCATTGGGTACTTGTCAGGGACGGTTGGTTTGTTGAACTCGCAGTAATCATCGCATGGGCGCCAATCGCCTGACTTTCTAAGAACCATATGCAACGGTGAGACCCATGGACTCTCAGAAGAGCGTATTATCCCAAGTTCGAGCGTGTGTTCGGATTCTCCGGTGGTGAGTTTGAGTTTATCGGGAGCCAATCGGCGAGGCCGTGCTGAGACGGGGGATCCTTTAGTACGAATGTGGTGCGTCACACTGGAGGTCACTGTTGGGACATCGTTCGATGTGCAAACGGGAAGTGGGAACTCAGTGAAGAGATCCAAAGGTTGCCTAGGGGCGGCGGGTTGGGCATATATGGATGTTGTGACCTCAAGTGTCCGTACGTGCTGGGTGCTCTTAGCCCAGTGCTGAAATCGATTAACAGAGAGCGTCTCGTATCGACCAGGAAGTCGAAACGCCGGAGAAAATCGATGTCGATTATGGCGACAGGTACCGCATCAACTGTAAACACCCAGCGGAATTTCAGCCGGAGGTCCAAATCATTAGTTAAAGAACGCTTCCCAAATGTGGTCATAGAAATGCCATTTGCAGCACGGAGCTGTGGGCTGCGGGGGTTTGGCACCTCGTCTTTTGCAAACGAAAACACGTTAATCTGTGTACCGGCATCAAGCGGGAACATATTTCCGGTTTCTGCACAAAATGAGGCTATAAGGAGTGTCGGCGCCGACGGCGTTGCCTGCTGTTAGAGGTCAGCTGCTGAGTTTGCATCGCCTTGATGATGCGTAAGTGCAAGTTTTGGTGCACCGTTTGGTTCGATTACCAAAACGTACATAGTGCCAACAACAATCGGTTCTTGACTGCGACATGTGTCGCGTGGATGATATACTAGGTCGACAACCTGAGGAACGGCTTGAAGAAATTTTGTTCAAACCATGTCGAAAAGCTGCGATTTCCTCTCTTAGGGCCTCATTGTCTATTGGACCACGTTTTAAGGTAACCACATCCTGGGAACCACGCATGCCTATTGTTAAATGTGGACTAGGGTGTGGTATACTGAAGCAACCCAGTAATGGTTGAAAACGCTCTACTACTTGATCAACGATTCTCGCTGTCTTGGCAAGAGTTTGTGAACGATCAATAGAAACTATTGTTTGCGTTGCTTCTGGCAATATTTTAAGGCAGAGTTCCCGAAGGTGGGCTTCGTCTGCGTGCGAGTTGCCGATAAGTTGCTGTATTTCTGCTAGCAGCGTTGTAGGGCGTTTGCTGCCTAACTTTAAGCCTTGGAAAAGTCGTTGCATTCGGGTCTTTTCAAAGGGTGCCACCCGATTAATAACTGTCTTTTTTAAGGTCTCGTACTTATGCTCTACCGGTTTGTAGCAGTTAATCATCAGTGTGAACCACTGATGTATTGCTGTTATAACATCGCGAAGAAGTATGGTGACTTCATTCGGGAGCTTGGCTAACAGCTGATAAGATCTTGTTTTATGTGACAAAATTTCCTTGTTGAAAAATTCTGCTTCTTAATAAATAAACCAAAGAAGAGGGTCCATTTCCAAAATCGGGGTACCACTAGAGCGTTAGTACCGGTGGAAGGGCTGTCAACGTGGTTATATTATATTTCAGACATTGGGTAGTGGTTACACGGTTATGGGCTATCAAGAACTACTAATTAAACCGGGTTAAGAAAAAATATAAGTGATATTTTGAAGGTAAGCACGAACCGAGAAAAACAACTGATCACGAGTGCGTGAAGAAAACTAATAAATATGCAAATGTACAAATGAACAAACTCACCAAGACGCAAGTGACGACTGTAGCGAAACGTTCGAAAACTACGGACCCACCAATCGTTGGAACCAGTCCAACAGGATAACAAGTCAGTAGTCATCATTGAAAACCGACCGACAATGAAGACTGTGACTCAGTGCGTTGACCTCCGTGTATTGGTGTCGACCCTGAAAAATAGTGTACAGAGAAACACGTCAAGCTTACGAGGCGTGGAGCGGGTTATGTTTTTAGCCTCGGGTCGGACATTCCAAAATGGATAGCTTGACTAAAACAAAAGTAGGTGAAAAGCCGAAGTCATCAACAATGTACAATTGAATGCGGTTATCAAAAATATTGTTTTATATAATCGCTACAACCCCGACATCAGTGTGTGTCTGTAACCGTTTGTTGGACTCCTTCTCCTACTTCGGCGTTTTTTGATCGATATCACACACTCCAGCTTATCATAGATGGCACACGTCGTCTGTGACACTTGATTTGCGCCTTATCACCCATGTGTTTACTTCCCACTTAGATTACGATACAACTTCGCACCACTCCTGGAGCCCGAGAGTATGAGTTTGGTAGCGAATCCTATAAAAGCCCTGCAAGACTCCATATTACTATCTATGATAGTGTTAATGATGATGATGACGTTCACCATAAGCCACTAATTACGCGATTAGTGATCACCTGAATCGTACATAACTGTGGCAAATTCACTTTTGTCCTTTTCCTTATATTTCAGATCGTTGCGTCATGTGGTTCGGCAGTGGGCAATCGAAAACAAGCATTGAGGAAGCAAATAAACATTTGATGGAACTTTATAAAAAGATAGCTGATTTGGAGGATCAGCTTCGCAAAAAAACACATGAACTAGAACAGAAGGAAGCAGACTTTGATGCTGTCATGCGGGTGAGGGATTAATGTATATTTTGCTTTGATATTGTGATGCTCCGTCAAAGACTTAACTTTGGGCCCGAAGCGGGTCACAAAAGATCCAATTAACTGTTCTGTGACTTTTTCATTAACTCCTCAACATTGACCGGAAAATTTTCGCAATAACTTATGCCCATTTTTGCTGGGATCACAACGTAACGATCACGTTTTTCCCTAGATCAGGGTCAAAGGTGTTTGCTATCCTGTTTTTGGTCCCACTGGCTGTTTGTACAACTGGTTGTTTTCCGTTTATATCACCTTTCAAGACTGTCGTAAACATGACTTAAGTAAACAAACCGAGGTTGATCGTTTTATTTTAATCACTCGGTGGATTCCATATTAGAAGGTGGGACGGGTGAGTTACATAATCCAACTATGAAATTTCCGTGCCCCCGGTCAGGCTTCGTAGTTCAGCTGACAGAGCGCCTGCCACGTTTTGACATGCTGTTCCCGTCGCTGGTTCGAATCTAGATTTTTCACAATCGGCTATATACTAAAATCTCGATTTCAGTCTACTCCCCAGTATGAACCATCCTCTGGAGAAAGCAGGGACATTTTTCCGCAGTGGTTTTTCTTCCCGGGATGGCAAGGATCATGGTATAAAATCCGATTGATGTGGATGCGCTACGACATGTAGCATGTGAACGTGTACCTATGGTTGATATTTTGATTCCATCTGGTCTGTCTTTAGTTTCCTAATTTATGATATGCCCTCTGAGGGAAAGTATACTTTCGAATGACTCCTGCCCCAAGTAACTAAGATTGTCAGCCAAATGTCACCGGGCGCATCACCAGATTTCTGGAAGACCTTATTATGGAGAGGAGCTGTGAAGTAAATGGAATTGTCCAGAAAGTAGGCAGTCGCGGACAATAAGCGGCAATAACATCAGAGCGCAGTGCTTGTCACGGGGCTTTCTTTAAAATACCACATGTACTACGACCTGGTGCATGTTGCCTCCCCGCAAAAGGTTTCGCATGCCACGACGGGTAGCATGTGTACTGTCAGATTACCGGGGTGTTACGTTCATTGGCGTACAGTTGGTAACATTTCAACCATACAGAGATGGTTTCGCTGACTTGTGGACTTCTTAGGGAGGGAAAAAGCTAAAGAGTAAACCTGAAAAGGTCCAAAATGGAACCCTAGGACTGACTAATGTTCTACTCGGTGCTACTTCAGCAGCGCTTACAGCCAAGGTGATGCTATATGTATTGATCCATTATCCTCTGGCGAAAATCTGTGGCATCGGAACGATGACTCTGGATAATGGACTCAGGCGCTCAATCCCCCACGCTCTGATGATGTCACCTCGTTTGGTGATGAGACGTTTGCAGCCTGAATGCCAAGCCCGGCGGACAGTCGAATATTTAAACCTGAGTTACCAACACCAACACTGTTCCCAACAATCAAGAATAGTATTTGATTATCAGATGATTGCCATATTATATATATATATATATATATATATATATATATATAATATCCGAATACTAAGTAGATCATGTGGATTAAGCCATACTAATACATAAGGCCGTCAAACTACGCTAAAGAAATTATTTTACTCCACTCCATCATTAAGCTGATTCGGACGTTTTGTCAATACCAGCGCAGTTTGGATGGTTTGTATATCTGTGGGTAGACGGACGGAGAGCCAAGAGCGTTTAACAATCTGAGTGGATCTGTTCGGGCCCCTGCTCAGGTTGATGTGATGTTTAGCTAAAAGAACTATATTGACCCGATGAGTTTACCAAAATCCTATTGAAACACTCGGTTCCCTTTAACCACTTCATTAGAGCAGAAAGAAGACATATATTGCGATATGTTAACATTTCATTTACTCTCATCAGTCGCAAACGTAAAACATGCAAGTTAAATACATCATACAAATAAGGACAGACAGGGATTAGACACACATACAAGCACACCAAGTATTACGCAGTCACGACCATGGCAACCCGATAGGTTGCCTCAACCACTTCTGTGCACATAACCTCGGTTGGTAAGTTCGGATGAGCATCGCTTCACAAAAAGCTAATAGCTTCGGGTTTCGATTGCGTAACAGTATCTTGAATGAGTCTAATGGGTCAACTTGGTGACCTGTTGTCATGAGGTGTTTAGCAATCGATGACGTTGGGTTTCGAGCCGTCAGTGCAACAGGTTGAGGCTGGTGCGTCATGTGTTGTTTCAACCATTTCGGAATGTGTTCGGCGACTCGCTGAGATAGTTGTCGATCTGTTCTGCCTATGTAAACGTCACTGCAACTGCAAGTGAACTGGTAAACAACGTGGGAGGCAGAAGAGTTTGGCAAGCTACATTCGCGATTGCGGAGAACTAGTCCTCTGGTGGTTTGAAATAAGCGCAACTGTGCAGCCGCATACGTTCGAGCCAGAGCAGACATTAATTTGTGCTTTATGTCGTTGGCTAAATGGTCGCCTTTGAATGGCAAGAATAAGAAAACATCCTTCTTTTGAGCTGTCAATATGGGCTGAGTGCTCTTCTTCACCGTATTATGTGCCCCGATGAATTTGTCGGGGTACCCATTTGAGACTGATGAGAGTAAATGAAATGTTGACATATCGCAATATATGTCTTCTTTCTGCTCTAACAAAATCCTATTGTCTACTTGTCCCACTCTGACCACGCACGATTTTCGTTTGTTCTACTTGCGCCGTTATAAGTAGTTGAAAGTGTTATGCAGAGTTTACTTCTGTTGTTTTGTGTATCCATACTCAGGATTGATTGTTCAACTCACGTGATTTGACCAAAACCACGACTACTTTACTCCTGCTTGTTCATTTCAGGAAGTGCATGAAAAACGCCAGTTGGAACTAAAGGATTTAAACTCTTTAATATATCAACAAAACCTTAAACTTATGCATTTTGAAAAGGACCTGTCCAGTCGTGACACTGAATTACAGGTTTTGCGCAAGCGATGTCGAATGTTTGACGAGGTTCTTCGTTACAAGGCCACTTTAGGCAAACTGACTATCACAATGGAGCAGGCTGAACAGTATGCTCGGCTGACGAGCAGTGCTCGCGACTATACACGCACCTACCCGGTCGATACGGACTGCGTGAACACCGACCCAGCGCCCCTAATGATTCGCGATGTTGCAATCGATGGCAACTCAGAAAGCGAGGTCTCCTGTGGTCCTTCTGTTTCTGATCTTCCAAATGGATTTACAACGCCCAAGCTGTTGCGTTCAGTTACAAATGGAGCACCGTAAGTTATCGACGGAATAAACTTTGGAATCTCTGGAGCCAACATCGTCTCATGTGCAACGCCTGTTCAACTTTTTCTGCTGTGCCTTTTTCAGTTATTATTTTTGAGTTAATTCTTGGTACGTTGTTATCACCTCGCTTACTTTTATTTCTCCATGAACTGGACAACGTTCTAAGCCCACGTGGAATCTCTTTCATGTTCTCTCATATCCCCACTAGTCTCCTGTGATCTGCGTTCCTCACTTTTACACGGTTATACTGACCATTACGGGCCCTTTGCCGGTGATATCTTTTTTAACCTAAGCATTCGTCTTACTTGTGAATTGGGACATTGCGTGCATCTACCTTATAAATCTCTGCTACTAATGGCGTCTGATGGTATACGATTAGTTGTTTGATCAAATTGGATGTTTTCTTAAATCTTGTTCTGTAAAGGTTATCTCCTTGTTATTATGTTCCGAATTCGTTTGAAGGGTTGAAGCGGCTCAGATTTATGTTTGACCGGAAAAGCTGGTTCTCTCGGGCTAAATTCTACGAACCCTGCAGCTCGTTCACCACATAGGTTCACTGCTATGCACGTCGTACACTGTCATACTGCTCAAACTTGGACAAGAGCAACCATAGCAGCCGGACCCAGGCATGTGACCTTTTGATTGGTAGTCGAGCCCCCTCATCATTACGCTATCTGATAGGTAGTCTTTCTTAATATGGGGTATCTCTCTTAATTAATTACTCTGAACACTTACCGCTATGCGCTTTGTTTTTGAACTTATTTTCAATCACAACGAGTGTGTTACTTGTTCTGATTGGTTTGATTAATTTGGAAGGAGCGGCGTAACAGGAGTCTGCTTATTGATCATTCTAAGGATATGCACCGCTAATGAGCTTCCACAGGGGGAACATTCGGGTCTAACGCTTCCGTCCGGTGGAGAGTTGCCAAATCGGTTTGTCTGAATCTGAGAGGCACCTTTTAATGTTTGTCAAGTAGCTTTAAGGAAGTCAGATGTAATAATCCCAAACTTTGGTATCGGAAATGCGATGTTTCACGGCCACCGATATGGCTTTGTAGCTCAGGAGATATCACACTGCTGCTGGGCAGATTCTCTTCTGTGTCCATTTTGACCTGTCATAATTGTCCACTCTACTCAGTAATGCCGCTTGTTAGGTATAAGAACGTTTGATCTACGAGTGGAAACTTCAAATCGCTCATTGTAGGTGCTGACTCTTATGATCATTGGATTGTGAATCCAATAAGATATTGGAAAGGTCAGGCAACAAAGTTTGTCCATTTTACAGACGGCATTTCTAACGGTGAGCGGATTTAGGTATTAGGTTTTATATGCTCTTGTTTCGAAGTTTTACCATGTATTGTTGAATATCTGACGAACAAACGTTTGCCAAGCAATATGAATGAATCTGTTTCGTTTCTATTGGATTATTTTCCCTAACTGAAATATTTAGAAGTGTTGTCTTCGCTTCTTGGTCACTTCACGTCATTTTTTCCTGTATGAATGAAGTCGACCTTAGAATCTAGACTTTACAACGATTTCCCACTGATGGTGCTGGCTGCCGAATAATATCTTGTAATATTATTCAAAATGTATTTCCTAACTGAAAAGTGTACGTTTTGCTCTAGCATTCCGAATTAGCCCCGCCATGTTTACAACTTACATCCCTAAATTCGTCACGAACTGTGTGACCCTTTTGGACCATTTCGACAGTTGCCACAGGCGACGCCGATATTTCTTAGCGTATGTCTGAATCTAACAACACGATGGTCTTAGGAGAATATGGATAGGGGTCCAAATCTTGATAATGGTGAAAATATATATTACTGGTGATCTGCACCATGAGCAAAACGTGGATCTAACGCTTATTTTCAAATTGAATATCATACGTTTGATCTCACTTTCTTACCCGACCTCTTTCGAAAAGAAGTACTATAATCCAGTTTCATTTGTGTTAAAGCTCATCAATGGTGCATATCTTTGTCATGGCCGAAATTCAAACTGCGAACGTGCTTTTACGAGGAGACCACGTTGATCATTGCGCCACTGACCTCACATTTGGCGTTACCGAATTATCATATTTGGACTCTCAACCATTTCCACTTCTGAACAGTGGTAAGGCAGCTCGATCGTATTAGTAAGGGGGGCAGTTATCGGCTGTTGATTTTAATGGATAATTTTGCAATTAGGACTTCTGATTCAGGCCGTAATTTTCAATTTCATTGAGCCTGCCGAGCAATACTTTAGGTTGTTGATGTTTACTCATGATTTGATTAACTGCAAGTTGAACGTCACTCACATTTGGTCATGTCTTATTTAGTTGGTCTTCTGAATCAACCTCTTTCGAAAAAAGCACCGAACTCAAGTTTTGTGTTTCTCATCACTAGTGCATATCGTTGCAACGAACTGTAGTTGAGTTCCATCCGCGTTTCCACGAGGCGACCCTCTTGGATGACTGAATCTTCACTAATTTAATGTTGGTGTTCGAAATACTCTCACTTACAACTCGGTTGTTTGTTTGCAAGGTGTAACCAGCTTGATGTTGAATGTTTGAAGGCAAGTGTAGCTATTTTCTTCGTTAGTATTTTGGTCCCTCTCTGTCTCCTTTTTTCTTTCCTCTCTTCCTATATAGGGTTTGCTTTTTCTTTTATGGTTAGTGTGGCAGTCAAGCATCAGTGTGAACCACTGATGTACTGATGATGATGATACTGGTGTTCGAAAGTAACCAGCTGAAAAATCTCTCCGAATGGAAAAAATACTGTTAGCTCTAGTTGATGTTTACTTTTTATGGACCACATTTCCGATCACTTACCAATAGTTATAAGCAGTCACTCACTAAGCTTAGTGAATTCCATGAGTCTAGTTTGACAGAGATGCCTATTAAAGCTAACGGGACAATTAATGTTTCTATTTCCCATTCGCCCGGACAATCTGACATTACCTTACCACAATCGAATACAGCTCTGCGTTTATATATGGTTATTTGGTTATATCCAATATGAGGTCAATGGTGTAACGTTGAACATGGTTATCTCAAGCATATGAACGGTCATGGCAGAGGTAGAATAGAACGAAGCTCGAGCTTAATGCCTCTTTTTGAAACGAGTGACTGAAATGTCTGTTTGAATGCGAAGCTCCAATCAGCTGTGAACCATGTTCAATTTCCAGTTAGAAATGAGCAATCAGACATTGAGGAGCCAACTCACTACAGCACTGCAGGATGCGCTGAGGGTACGGTTTTGTTGGGTGAACCGAAACCTAGGTTTATTTGAAATCAATTGATCTTATATCAAACGTTCGGATACACAACCTGGGCGGAGAACACATCTAGATATGGTAGTTCTGTAGATGAGTGCTACCTCGTGATCAGCTCCAAGACTATTCTTACACAGCATCTAATTTTTGGTGAGGGGGTACTACTCAATACTTTGCGGGAAGTGTGTTCATCAGCTCAAGGAAAGGATAACCGTTACCTACGGCTGTAACCGGATTGGCGATTCATCCATTATTTATTTAGCAAGTTGAAACTGTAGACAGTTTCACATACTTGGGTAGTTTTATTTCGTCAGCTTGTAATATTGCTGATGGAATATCAGCCAGGATAGCGTAGGCACGGGTTGCGTTTGTCAAACTGCGTCATCTCTGGCGTCGAAAAGACGATCGGTTGTCGCTAAAAATAATGGTGTATAATTCTTATGCGCATTCTGTTTAGCTCTATGGTTGGGAAACGTGACCTATTCACAAGAAAGACTAACAGGCTTACTGTGCTTGACCACCATTGTCTCCACCAATTAACCCACATTGAATGGACTGATCGCGTGAGTATCACGGCCGTTCGCCTGCGCGTATTCTGGAACGCTCAGGATGCGCGATCAATTGGTCAACTAATCAAGGTTCACAGCTTGCGATGGTTAGGTCACGCACTTCGTATGCCAGCTGAGAGTTTACCGTACCGGGCATTATATACTGAGACCACCAACAATTGGGTGAAACCACATGGTGGTCAAGCAACAACGTGGTCACGAAATATAAAGACCCTGACTGCTTCACTGAGTAGAGTGGGTAGGTGTCACCTGTCTGGCTGAGGTCCTCGTGATCAATCAAATTGCTGGTTGGAGAAGCTATCCGAGATGGCGGTGTGTTGCAGTCAATGACGTACCTGCATCCATACCATTTCCAGTTCTTCAGCTTAATATTCTTGTAATAATTTTTGAACTTCTTGGTAGCGTTTTCCTCCAAGATATTCCACGTCACTATTGTGGTGAGGTGCGGCCGGAGCCACAGTACTTTTTAGTTAGTCTCGTGGCTGCTGTGATAATGAAGATGATGATGATGACAGCAAGTTGAAAACTTTTGCACACCAACCTCCTGATGGGCGGCGAGCGATTCGAATGTGTGCGTTTGCTGGGTATCCCAGCTAACTTAGCGCCATCTAGAGTGAATATGCTAATGGTTGGTCAGTTAGTCACTATCGAAGTGGTGGACCGCCTTTTTGACCTGTTCGGGTTTCACTAATACTGCGCGTGCTGGGAATCGAACATAGACCCTGTGAATTATTGTCATAATGGGAGTTCAGTCACGTATTCACTTCACCACGGGGTTGCAAAAAGACTTGTGGGTTGATTTACTTGACTTTTGCAATTCGATTCTTTATTGGCCGAAGTCAATCAATCATGTGTGTATGTTAGTTGATGTGCTCTTTTCATGGTGCGGGTACACTCTGGTAACTACGAGCGAACTGCTGCTTTTTACAAAGCTAGTACGATACAGTTCCATTGCTCAGCAGTGTAATTGGTGGATTCCAGTATAAACTGTTTGTGAAATCCTGTTTGAGAAGTCAGCCCCCTGGATCATTCGGTGAATTCCATGTGACGCAGTTGGTTAAGTCCAAGTGTGCAATTTCTGAGTTCCGGCTACAGCTTCGTAGCCCAGCTGGTAGAGCGCCGGCCGCGTCTGGGTATGCTGTTTTTGTCGGTAGTTCGAGTCCAGCTGAAGTCAAGATTCTTTTAGTTGGGCTTCTTGTAAATTTTCGCATCTGCCACACTAATCAGTGTAATTTTTTTGGTGACACGGCCCAAGTTGACGTAAATCACCCTACATACTCTAATTTAAGCTGTCAACGTTTGGAATACAGTTTCCTGTACATGCAAACCGTCCAACTATTGACTTCATTTTCCTGAAGCTGCACTTTGAGCCTGATGGAAACATCCAACGGTTGAGTAAGACAAGAAATACTGTATAGTATAAACTGTGCCCCTCGGAACTTGTTACTGATGAGTACGACGTCATCAGCTTTTTTCGGCCCGGTCACTTTCCTATCGAGTGGAATGTATACTGTTGCATTTTTTCAGTGACACGTTGAACGAGAAAAGTTAAGTCAACGCTAGGTGTGAGAAATCAGTGTAAAAGCATCGCTAGCCAACGATACACCTATCACGAGTCCACTCCGATCCTTAAATTAAAGACCCCGGGATTATAAAACAAACTAAAGCTGACGAATAGAATTTACTAGCTGCCAAACAATCGAGATTTTGGCAGCACGCTGACGGTGGCGGTAAAATCTTGTCAGTTCATAGGAGCTACTTCTGAAAGACCGGGATAACTAACAATACTATGGTGAACCTATTATAATTAACTTATATGAGAAAGGTGACAGGAACACTTAAAATCAACCGACGAATAAACAAAATTCACCTCATAGCTAAAGTCGATTCACTTTAATCAGACAGGTTTCCTACATGGACATGATCATAATCAAGAGGAAGAAGAGCGCGAACCCCAGATAAAAAGCAGAGAAAGGAAGGGGAGAAGACGTAACCACTAAAAAACGTGTTTATTCTCACTCACCATCAAGGCCCCTACAAATCGCAAACAACAAATCGAACTATACGTAAAAATGAGACTTTTCAGAAACCCACATGAAATCCTTGTGGGTTACATGGCACTCCAAAGCTACCATCCGCCCAATGTAACCCTGGAATTTTGAGTGACAGTTCGATTGTCACTCAAAATTCCAGGGTTACATTGGGCGGATGGT
>LUCH01000126.1:162258-201354 GCA_013368495.1 Paragonimus heterotremus | reverse complement strand
GGTATTCGGCCTCAGACAGTCTCGGCTGCCACAGGTGTTAATCCTCAGTTCCATTAAGTAGCATGGACCGTTATGGGTGATGCTGCACTTTGATGATCCTTCCTGTAGTGTTCTTGTGGCTTGTACGTTGTCAAAAAATATGCTTTGCACCTGCTACTGTATAGCCCCGGTATGAGTAGTATAATACGATTGCTCAACTTCACTGCACTAGCTAGATTCGCCCAACAATTTTAATGTAAATCCGGAACTGTCCTACAGTATCAAAAACTGTCTCGCGATCTGTCACCTGCACCATGCAGGTAGGATGATCGTCTTAAATAAGGAAGCTGCCAATGTTCCCGGAAATCAGTAACTGAGGTTGTTTGTCATCAGGTGCACAGAGCCAGTATGTGTATACAGTACCAGCACTACAGATGCGTTGAGAGTAATTATGTTTATGTCGCACATCGTGTCACAAAATTTACCAATGCCTTATGAAAGTAGGTCCGCAAGTCCTGATTTCGCCCGTCTTCTACTATTTAGAATGTGTACTGGACAATTATCAAGGCTACCATGTGTCAACTGTTCAGTCGACCTCTCTTGGAGGTTATACTTTCTAAAGCCTGAAAGGTGTTTACAGTGTCACTTAAAGGCGGTAGTCGCAATGACAATCAACGTGTGTTACCAATTTGCATGCTGCTCGGAAGAATTAGATAAAGGCAACCAATGAAGACAAGGCGATTAATATGGTTTCTCTACCAGATGGACCATTTGACGTTGCATGAAGGTTTGTAATTATGGTATGGAGAAGCGTATACTCTTATGGCCTACCGGTTACTTCCAAGGTCGTTGCGTTAATGTCATGGCGAACAGGGCATTCTCAGACTGGAATTCTGCTACCAGCAGTGTGTCACAGTTTGTACACTAGGACATGTGTTCTGTATTCTATTTGTGCCCGAAATCTCTCAGATTGTCGGTTCTCCATTGCTACTGTATGCGGATGACGCTGATATTTGGTGTACGTTGAACAAAACTCAATGATGAGAAGTTGTGGGTTGAATTCTGCGTTTCGCTCAGATAGGCACAGATCAATGACTCAGTTATAACTGCTGGATATAACGTACTACACCATCGTTATTCGGGGGACACAAAACCAGTCAGTTTTTAAGTGCATCATGTTACAAGACAGAATAGCGACAAGAGGCTTCATGTCATTATCTGTGAGCGTTGCATTCAACCATAACATTATATAGTTGTATTCTGTTAGAAACATTTATTCTGAATTATGTATCTTGATTGTCAATTCATTGTTACTGGCTGAAAATGTTCTGGCCATCATGTCATCATTTTGGAACGCGATGAGTTAGCGACTTTTTTGCGTGTTCTGATTGTTTTTGCCACACTGTTTCGCGTGAATTTAACCAGATAGCGGATGAACAGATTTGGTTCATGTACTTAATTGGCTACTGAAAATAAACTAATTACTAGCTTTACTAGCTAGTGACAATCCCACAGTGCTACATATCCGATGACAGGCGAAACGATCTCATTTCGTCTACGTGGGGAATGCGTTCAGCAGACGGTAGTACAGTTGTCAAATCTACGATTATTTCAGCCCAGTCCGTCATCACTGATGGTCACACAAACAACTCATCAGTTCTGAACAACACAGCAACGGTCTGACGGAATCACGTCTAATCGACTTCTGATAGATGTACCAGTAATCAGCTAATTCTACGATCGTTTGATTTAACACTTCTGTTCACAACGTTAGTGTCTGTTTTCGGAAACAGTTGATCTGTGAAGATCCGAGAAGAGACATACAAAGCCAGAAAATAATTCATTTTAACTGTCATTAGATTTTGGCGAACAATTTACCAGATATTTGATCTGATGTACACACTGTCTCTTTCTATTTTTATGGTTTATACCTGAACCTAGGCTTTACGAGTTTTTGTTTGTAGTGCGGTCATTGGACTATTGTGTACCTCAACCAGTTTTTCACTTCTTCGTGAGGCAAGTAGACGAACGCATTATCATCATCGCGTAGCTGATTTACCCCAGTGTGACTGAACAGTATTTACCTGGCACTTGTTCTGGTCAGTTCTCGCAGCTGAAGCCATCCTGTTTTCCCCACTTCACTTATCCCTAGATGTTTATAAACACAGTTCATATTTTTTTCGGGCCCAGCCAAATAGTGGGAGAAGTCATTAGCAATATGAGATGTTGACCCGTAGTTCGTTTCGTACAGTCTATTATACTGATGTAAAATTTACTTTTGTGGATAGATGATCTGATTGTTACGGCACAACTTTTGCCAAGACAACTTTCACCAGAGGGATTGCAAAATTGCGCTCTGTATTAAGAGTACATTTTGGTGCGGACGTTTTCTTCGTTATGGCGGTTTTTCACTGTAGCTCGTTAGTTTTTGTTCGTTTTCTGATATCCAGTTGAAATTTATGGACGAAACAAAATCGATGGTTTTCTAGATGAGGATTCAAATTTTGAGTTTCTACCAGGCCATATTAGACAGTCGAAATAGACTTCAATTTCTCAGGTTGTACTCTCCCATAGGAATACTGACAAAACCATGTCACTTGTCGAGATAATTCGACATCTTTGTGATTGACGATTTCTCCTAGTATTGCCTCGCTTCGGCGCTTCAGTTGTGACCCTTGAGGTCCACCATTTTCTCAACGTTGTCAGTCCATATCTACACATTAACATGGGCCGTTTCTTGACTAGTCGTTAGTGAACAAAAACAATCGTTTGTGGACATGTCTTCAGGTGAAGTTTCTTACTCAAAAAGTGTAAAATAATGGACTCAAGAATAGAACAACCATTGTGGGATAAAGAAAAAAATTCGGACTACTGCGGGCAAGTAAGGTTTCTAGACGTACTGTGCATTCATACGAGACGAGTTATGAACAACTTCAAACCCCACGAAGCAATTAACATGCCCTCAAAATGTGTGACATTAGCGACAGAAATAGCCACAGGTATTTCTGTTGTCAGTCTATTTATACCGTTACGAACAAACGATAGCATAGGATGCGTTAATGACAAAAAAATTTGCATCCTTAAGATGGCGTTGATGTTGAAGATGAGGAGGCTTCAGTTTAGAATACCACTAAATTTAGTCAAATGTTAGTATAGATTCCTCCAGAATCATATTTATCAGTCTGCACTGGGGTTGTACACATGTCACAGATTATTGCAGTGCGTCGACGGGTGCAAAAACACAACAGATTTAACACGAATACCATCAAAACGTAAGCCGGTGGGGTTAGAATGGTACGTCTGTGTTCTGGTTGAAACTTAAGCACCTATTTCGGCCAAAATTAACAGTTAATTTGTCAGTGTTCCTGAAAAGCCAAAGCATTTTTGCCACAACGGTGTGCATATAGTTTCATATTCCAACAATGACAACGTGGGGGGGCATTCCTAGCTTCGCATAGACCGATGAAAAAAGGAAAACCATCCCAGAACAGACTTCCTCGAATGACACACATTCTATCCATCCCGATAATGCCCACTCCGGAGGTTAGCACAGTGGTTACCCCCTCTTCTCAATGCGACTGTCTAGTCTGGGAGCTACACACACGTGACTGTGACTACAAACTGATGATGACCAGATCAAACCGCTCATTAGATCAAGGAGAAATGGTGGACACAATCGTTCACCAATCACCAGGGCCACCTTTTAACTCTTGATCAGTTAAGGTCCAGCGAAGTCGAAGAGAATTGTATGCACAGCACAACTGAATAATCAACATCTGGTTACGTAACTATTACACGCAAATGCATAGTGAAGTAAACATTAGAGAACTTTGCCAAAAATTGATCACCATCAGCTGATAAAGTCAGTTGAACTGTTGTACAGATGCTCACATGTGACACGTGTTGTGTAAAGGTGAGTAAAAGGAAGTGAGAAAGATCGGAATGAGGTAACAGTGTACTTTTCCAACAAACTGTTTGAGCGTAAGGCAATCCCCCAAATGGAGCACAAGCTATCAATTATTCAAGAGAACCATAACTATCTCTGGAAGTACGATTTTATCTTATATCTTCCTAAAGCATTACACGATGAATCATTTGAGATGAGTTTGGTAGGTGTGGAACAATGTGTGCAATAATAAAGAGGTAATTGACTGAAAAAATTATTGCTGAGGTACTGAAAGTAAAAATTTAAATCACACAGTACATTAATATCGGTTACCATATGTATCAATCAGATAAGATTATAAGACGGGAGGATTTTCAGATAGCGGGAGACCTGGGGATACAGTTAATTTCATTTATATTGAAGTTGGTTACACTAAAAAATTACGGCAAAACGAAGTAAGCACATGGCATCAGTGAGCAAAATTTGGATAGGGTGAGAATGAGTAAAGGCAAACTGTGTGGATCTAAGGAAGAAGTTTTCAATTTCTCAACTTTTACTCCAGATAAAATGAATACTTAAGGTTAGGATTACAACTAGCTGTGCTTCCGTGTGCGTGTAAGCCCGTGGGCATATTGAGTGACATCCAATATTCAACCACTGTTATCCCATTTTCCCGATTGTTGATAGGAATGTTGCGAAAAACTCTCTGTATCTGACAGAAAAAAAAACCGAATTTTAAGAGGAGGTCGAAGTTAAGAACAGAAGAAAAATGGCTGTAGTGGGACAGTATCAGAATCTATAGCTGTCACGAAGCAAAACTTCGAAGAACTTCAGAAAGATCAGACAGAAGACGCTACGTACTGGACAGGGAAGAGATACATTTGAATTCACTTATTCCCATGTCCGAAATACATATCTCCGCAGTGTACGGTTCCCTATTAGCGGTCTACTATTGTCCAAAACGCTTGAAACCGTTCAAATATCTGTGCGGACAATGATGTACTACAGGGTATACGTAACAAAACTGATCAGCTTCCAACTCGAACATCATTAATTAACCTAGGAAGTGTTGCACCATCATGCAGTATGGACGATAGTCAATGTAAATGACAGTGGTCTGTTTTAAAGTTCCATTCCCGGATGAGAGACTTTATGTCATGAAGGGTGAGTGGTCGTAAGGCAGACCATAATAGAATCATTTATGAACTGCTGTAACAGGACTAGCAGGAGGAAGAAATTAATTTTCATTGGCAAGGCGTGGAGACTAAGATGTTTGTACGTTTTGTAACGCTGATTGTAAGCTTTCAGCAAAGGATCCGAAGGTTGGGTTCAGCGATCCATCAAATGATACACGGGTTCGAGGCAGAGGTCCAAGGGTCCTGATCCAGTCGGTTTTTCTTGTTCAATGTCAAGCGGGTGTCTGTTGATCTGAAAAGCATTCATTGAAAACAGGGTGTAGCACCGCATTGACCACATTTGCCTTGAAAATAACCTATAAAATGACGAATTCCTTTTGTCATTTATAACTATGTCATACATTCACCGTATATGCGAGACTTAAAAGAAGGTTGTGTAGTAATCTTTTCACTAAACTCTACCGTGTCATGCAATCAAAGCCAAATTGAGAAGGAATTATCCAACACAATTGATGAGACCGTAAGATGATGCGTGTTATGCTGACACAACAGTTAATCAAAAGGATTGTGTGGACCAGAAAGGTATATTTTGAATTAGCTGGTTCGAGGAATGGTAACAACTATACCTGACCGTTATAAGTAGGCATTGAAAAGTGTGCCAAAATAGACGCTTGCACGGGAACTATCAGTTTTAACTGAAATGGGTAATTTCAATATAATTCGCTGACTTAACCGAGAGGTAGAAAAGCTGTTGATGGGATGGATCGAATGACTGTCATACCCCACCCACCGGATGCACTACGATTCATCTATACGTTATTCCCTTTCCTCCAATATAGGATCGCGAATTGGACATTATGGACGGTACAGAATTGACCGTCCAACACGTTTTGTTGCAGCGAAAACTTTAGGCAATGATCATTTAAATGTGTCATTACAGGCAACTGATTCGCCCCGAAGTATACATGAACGAACCAACATTTACTGAAAGTAACTTATGAAAACCACCATGAATTTACAGCATGATTGGCGTTCAAGTCGGAGTAATTAGCTACCGAAGGAAAACATACAATGAGACGCGTGGTACATTCCGGAAACAGTGACGTTTATGAGTTGTTATAGCTGCTTGGCAAACTGGCAATCTATAATCGGGATTTCCAAGCATGCAAAATTTCCGCCATGCGTTTTCTCCAACGTTTCATCTTTGGAATCTAGGACTTCTGGTAAAATGGTCATTTTCCTATGAATTCGAAACCAGCGCTAAACCGTCATGTGTCAATGTACCGGTTGTATGGATTCAGTGGTCACTTTTAGACGACCTTCCCCTCGTTCGTTGTCTTAGCCACACAATTTCGCCGTCCAACGTGTCGGTTTGCAGTCAGCGCAGATGCAGCGTATGAACAAGCAGTTTTGTTGACACAATACCAGGTCAGATGGCTTGCTTCTGGTAGCCTCCGTTTACAGAATGATATCATTCAAACGGCCTTTGATGAGTTACCTTGCACGCGATAAACCACTGGAATGATTTGGTCCGCGCGCACCCGATTTTCAATTCCAACCATAGGAATGGCAATAGCTTTGTTAACAGATCACATTTCACCGGTCCTAACTGTCCGTTCGCTGGCTGTTCTCGTTGCCCGAATGACTGATCTACAGGAAAACTTCGACTAATCGCGTCGCGACTTGGATTCCTAAGAATTTGCGGAACCAGCCGATTGATACTTGACTTAAAATTGTAGATGAATGATCAGCAATTCAGAGTGCAGTTCCACCTCAGCGATTGCAGTCGGACGATCTCTGTGATCAGTATACCTCAATGTAAATCATATACTGGAAATTGGCTTTACCATCAGATAGGTAACAGTGTGATCGAAGCAGAAGAATAGAAAGTATATTTTCTCTTCTGGATTTTCTTCACAGTACATTTAAATTTTCCTGAAGACCAAGTAATGCGTTAAGGATAGTTATATATCATACGTGCATTTTGTAATATCCAACAAACCTTTCGGTTCGGTACCGATAACTATACAGGTGTTTACTTCTGTGCGAATAATACATGTTAATACTTACAAGCCGCTACATTAGTCATCCTGTGAACTGCCAGTCTTTGTGAGCGGGTTACAACAGTTGTGAAGAGATTTCAATGGTATTAACATTTTATGTATGCAACAAGCTATTTTGTACCTGTTTTGCACACCAACCATTTTCCTGGCTTGGTTCTCCAACTCTATCTAAGACACTTACGGGTCAATAGAAACTGGTCTTTGGTGGTCCGTGTAAAGTGCTAATTGCACTTTCTGCGCATCGAAAGAAATGCAGTATTTCGTGGTAAATGCATTTGACTTTTAATAAAATATTTCCTTTTTCAATACGGACAGAGTGAAGTTTATGCCTTAATTCATTCGTTGATGAAAAAAGTGTAACATTCGAATTGATTATAAATTGAGTGTCAAAATTGATAATTGCTCTCGCCCTGTTATTTCATCTGTGTGCTCAGAACTTCTTCGTAGTCAGCATGCCTCTTCAATGATAACAAATAAATGGACATATTCAGGGAAATTTATAAACCGATTACCAAAAGTGGCAAACTTTTGTACGGTCTTATTATTATAGACGTAAACAAAACAGTACTCCCACTTCTACCATAGGGTTTTTGATATCTTATAAGTGGTTGGGTACCACAGCACACTTGGGGAAACGAGACAATATCAATGTGTTCGGTATACAAACACAGACTTGTCTGGTTGCTCTTCATTATAATAAGAGTACCTTTATAAAGCAGACTCCGAATTGACAGTTTTGTGAAGCGAGACTGGCCACCTCGCACTTAACTACGTCGTTCGTTCAACCAGTTTCATTGTGCTTTGTAAGTAACTGTATGAGACTTGCTATGCAATAGTCTGGAGGTGATATTGTTTCTCATCTGGATCCATGACAACCACTTGTTACTAGCTGAAAAATGCGACTGTCATTGCTGTGCCGAATTCCACTGTCTTCTTTTGTAATTAGAATGCTGAAAGCAGCTGATTGTGAGCTTCCTTCTAAAACCAGTTCAGAGCTTCGCCCGTTCAGCTCAATGTATCTTTGGTGAAGAGTGGTTTCCTGTGTCTTTCTGTCTACGATTACGTAGTACCCTGCTGTCACACAAATGTTTTCTACAGTTACGTAAAGATAATTTTTGATCTTTTCACAATTTCCTTTTTATCAAAGAAGGGAGGAGACATATCAAGAGGTCCTAACATATTGCCTACTCTCACCAGTCGTTAATGTAAAACCAACAGTATCATATAATGTGCACATTAAAAGGATAACCTATTGGATCAACCAAGACAGTTTCAAGCTTTCGCACAAAAACGTGGCAACAATTTCTGTCACGAAGAGATTGTTTCCGTTAGTGTACACAAAACTGGCCGGTGTTGTTTGATTAGCACTGTCTCACCAATTGCTAGTGGTTTCCGGTTACAATTTCTTAGCAATATCTTGAATGATTTGAGCGGGTCAACTAGGTGATCGGTTGTTAGGACGTGTCTGGTCACCGATAAGACCAGGCTGTTCGAGCTTGGTACATTCAACAGGTCGTCTTCTGATATAGTACAGTACGTCTCAGAAGTAGGGTCAAGGCAGCAAAATCTGGAGTCCGAACCAAAGGGTAGTTGTGGCTAGTCCCTGTTTGACACGTCTAGATAGTTGAAATTTTTCCATTCTAACAGAAGCAAAGACCGACGTGTAATTTGTTAACCGAGTCGTGTGGACGAACGGGCACAATACACCGCTGCGCTAAAAACTGGATTAGCTGGCTGATCTGTGTGTGGGGTTGTATGCTTACTTTCAGTCAAGTCACCATCCTGTCAGAATACTGAGCGTCGCTTGACATGCCTCAGTTTTGTGGTCTTGTCATTGAGCCGTGTCGTTCCACTTCCTGCCAGTATGCCACAGATGACCATTTTAGCCGTAATGAAGGTGACTTGTTGTGTCATCAAGATCTGTACAGATCCATTCGGACAAGATATTGCTTCGTTAGTAAATATCGTCGAATGTATATCCACTTCTGTTAAATATCATTTGCAAAACGATTTACGTTTGTCCACATCCCACAGTCGGAAATCTTTTAATCGGACCTTTCGGTATGACCGATATTTGTATCTTCTGAGTATCCTGCGTACACTATCCTTCAAAACGTTACATTCTTGAGCGAGCCGCCAGACGCTCTCTTGGGGACGGCTTTTTACACGTCCCAAAACATCATTGGCAGAACTATCACTTGTTGATGTGAGCGGTCGACCACTTCGCAGGTCATGAATACTGCATGTCACGACAAAATTGTCTTTTTAATCAGCCTTCGCACTGATTCACAGGTAACCGATCGCGTACCCAGATGCTTTGTAGTAAAATCTCTAGTGGCCTCCGTCACATTTTTACTTCAGGCCGCATAAATAAAAGCCAGTTCAATACGTTGTTCACTTGTTGGATTATTGAAACATCGTCCTCTTATTTACGTTTCAATAGTCTGGTCAGGTTTTAACGTGATAAATTCCTGGACATCAAGTTTTGCACGACTATTATCCGGCAAACTGAACCGAGAAAGGTGTGACCCAAAATGACTTGACATGGGAGAAATCAGATAGACAGACAGACAAAACGAACTAGTGACTCCGAGGCCTACAAATCCGATGTGTCTTCGGTGAAATGAAAGTACCGATTCTAAACTGTCATCAGTTATTTACACGTACAGTCCGCACAGTTAGTTTCACTCAATCATTTGGTAATTTGTAAGTCTGTTTCACTCCTGAATTCAGCTTTGTATTATTCAGCGTTTGGCGTATAACGCGTCCTGATAACATAATCCGTTAGGGAAGTACCGTATTTTTACTTCGTATATTTACACCCACCGATGTATGCTGATTCCCAGTCCAGCGTTGCTTCTCAAGCACTGGGGGCGTGTGAGCGGCCAGGTTTTATCGACCATGGACCGTTGTGGCCAAAACACTGGGGCGATGAAGCCGAGCGTCTTGAGTTAAAACGCACCCGCAGCCAGCTTATCCGGTTTTTTATTACATTGGAGTATTATGTTCGTTCGCCCAAAAGAATCGGTTAGCATACTACATGTTGGTCTGTGTTTCGGTGAGAATAGGAAAAAATTCAAACATCCAGACGTCAAACAGGCCCTAAACATGACTACTGTTTGATTCGGACTCCGGATTTAGCTGTCGGAGCCCTACGTTTATGAGGTGCAGTAATTCATATCCTTTTAGGAATATGCTACGCCATACATTGATGTCTATGTGGATGTCATGGCAACTGTAATTGAATCAGTATGTTATGTGAAACAGATTGATCGGTTTACTGTATATCATCGATGAAAACAGCCACCATGTAATGGTTAGCAAGATTCGCGATTGAGCAGCCAGATATGTGAGTTTCAAGACCGATGTCAATTTTTGACACAAATTGCTGGTTAACTGGTTACCATAAAACTGTAAAACCCAAAACTGTATTTCTTCTCTTCACACTGCAGCTTTCATTCATGAATATCCACAGTTCTTTTCACAGTTAACCGTTATTGATCAGTGACATTTGACTCCATTCCCCAGTCGACTTACTGTGAAGTAAGTTTCCTACAACTTCTTGCTTTCAGGCATTCCGTGTAGAGCTGTACCAAACGGACACTAGTGACGTTTGATCTTGATATCCAGTAATAAAATCGTTCAAAACAGACAAACAGTCAATGGCTTCCACTTCATAAAATACGGCGAGGTCTGAGTGAATGAGTTCCAAAGTATTACAAAATGAAATAAAAGAACATTCATCAGTAACAGTTTTGCTGTCATCTAGATTATGGCTGTAAAACCAGACATGAACAATTTTGTTTTGAACTTATTTTTCACGTACTCTCAAGAATACATTTGTCAATATGGAGTCTAGTGGTTTAGCTATAGCCACACTTATAACTGATCTAAAATTTACTGATTTGAATTTGAGCAAGAGATTTTCTGCACAGAAATGAGCGAGATCTAACAGATAATCCATAAGGTACTGTAGGCAATCTCATATTTTGGTTTATTTTTAAGTACACCCCACATCAATTATTCTTGTACAAATGAACACCTTTTGTTTGAATTGATTCGACCTAACAACACACCTCATGCGTTCGTCCAGTCTGATGCTCCTGCCTAGTTCGGGTCGAAATGGTTTACAATAAATTATTTCGGTGAATGTGTTTGGAACCGACCGCGTTTGTTCGTATTTTTATATAGGGTTAGTCCCTAAAACTCCAACGGAAACGCACTGGTTTATATTCCGATGGGAATTAAAATATCATTCAAACCGAAAAGTTAACAAATTGTAGCATGTTTTGTCTCTGTTTTGAGAGGTTGGTAATGAAAACAGTGTTTTTAAACTACAGTTGTCCCTGTCGAAAAATGATTTTTTCAGTTTGATGACTGACGATCAATTTATTTTTGGTTATTCATCAAGGACCCAGCTGTTTGTCCAGTTATTTCCGAATGGTTGCTAGGCAAGATAAGTCAGAAGTAGTTTTCTTGTGGCTAGAACTCAGTGTTTAGTCCTTTTGAGTTGATGACAAGAAAAACGGTAAATCAGTGTGAGAATCTGTTCGGATGCCACTAGAGGAGACGATTGCTGTTTTGATATACGGTGCACAGGTGCCCACGCAGAATAAATTTACTCAGATTGCACGGTTGGCCTGCCCTCGGTAACACACTTGATTACTGTGCGGTTAGACGGGTTACCTAAGTACCCTCCTATCCACCTGTTTGACATAGCTAGAATAATTTGATTGCGGCTGTCGCATTCCCATAGACTTTGAAATCGTCATCTTTCAAAAAGACCCTAATTTTACTCATGTCAGAGCTCGTCAGTAGTGCATATCCTTGCCACTGCCGGGATTAGAACTCTGGTCACGTTTTCATGAGGCAACCATGTTTACCACTGTGCAAGTGACCTCACATTAGACACGACTGAATCACCATATGAAAACGTTCAACCACATTCTCTCGTGAGTAATGCTCTGACTGACCGATCGCTTCAAGAGGAAACACAGTAACAATCCTGTTATCTGTGATCGATGACCTTTCGACTAGGACTTCTCGCCAAGTTGAAATCACAAACGTCATTATGAAAGGTATTCAGGGTTTTTATACGATGAACTTTATCTCATGAAGACAAGTCAATCAGCGCTTTCATTGGAGAGTTTCCGCCAACTCCATCGATAATAAAAAGCCATATGATTCAGAAGGTAACAATTTATCTGTTTTTATCTTGTGAATATCACTGCTATTTGATTACAGCAGACAGTTCAACTTTCGCACTGATGGTGTTCAAGATCCCATGACTAGCTAAAAACTGTGTCATCCAAATAAACCCATCCGAAAGTATTGTATCATGTCTGCCGCAGATCCCTGCGCGCAGGAGTGTAAAAAGCTGGGACTTAGCAATAAAATGTTTCTGGTAAGCCCAGTCAATATAGGACACATTCAGAATCAGTTACATCCTCCGAGTGTTTTGGAGTTCGGCGATAATTGAATACAAAGATTAACCAGAACATATAGAAGTAATGAGAGCGACCGTTTTTCTGCGGTCATAAACTGTAAACAAAACGGCTCAGTTACATACCGGGTTGGAACGTGAGTTTTTGAAATAAAGGAACTGAAGTTGTTATACTAACTGCGGTAAAAGGGTCGGAGTTATATCGATACGAGCAAAGTTATCACGCAAGAAATACGCTATCTCTTCGTTGTCCGCTGTTCATAAGAGAAAGTCCGAATCAAAAACTAGCACCTATTATTTTAACGGGTTAGGACTATTTCACAGTGACAAAGAGGTTTGGTGCACTGCTATAACAGAACCAACGTTTGTTCACATGGTACTTTCAACAAGTTTGTCAAACCAGTGTTGCTTTTTAGTGGCACTGATGTAACGGGAACGCTGTCTTATTTCTGTTGGAATGACAAACCATTTCTGCAGGCAGGTTGACTACTGACTAAGAGTAAGGGATAAATTAATCTAAAAGGCAGGCTTTCTTGGTTTTGGGGGACTTCAGTTCGGGATAAAGCAGCCTCAGTGCTATTGCTCCGATCATAGGCAATTGTAATTGAAGACTGTTCCTGTAGAGCTTAGGCACCATAAACAGAAACTGAATTACACCCAGATCATGATAGGCAATGAGGTGTGTGAGTTATTTTTCCCTTCCGGATGTTTGTGGGTTTTGTGTTTTGATTTAACGATTAATTTGTTCGGAGAGTTTGACGTTGTTATATGCGCACACTTCTACCAGCTGATTAACTGAATGGCTAATTTATTTTGTCATAGGATGCGTGCTGAGCTGTCAATTTTACATGGATGTGCAATTCAAGTAACTTATTGCGGTAGTGTATTTTTACTTATAAACGTTTATAGTCGCGTTTTTACTCTATAAGTTATCCGGTTATGCGTAAATAATTCCGTTCCGTCATGCCTACGTTTTTCACATTTGGACTGGATTTCCCAAAACTTTGTTAATGGTGTCACAGCTAAAGTCAAACTTGATTATCTGAATTCGATAGTAACAGTCGATTGGAATAGAACAGCATGTGTCTTAACGTATTAAGCGGTATGCCAGAATGAGAAAAGATTACGTAAAATGACAGCTGTAAAGCATTTTGTCTGTAACGTAACCAAAGCAAATGAGTGAGTCAAAATGGAACAAGTGATGCTTCGCATACATGTATGTATCCCAAAAATGGTACATCTTATCATTGAGTGACGTGAAGAAAATCGCTGTGGGTCAGTTTTTATTGACAAGGGAAAGGTTTTAGTATTTAATTGGCCGTAGTTATTCTCAGATCACGTCATTCAGACTTTTCAGTCAACTTTCATCTGAAAGTGTGCTGTGTGTCCGGTTTAATGTACTGGCTACCAATACTATGTGACAGCCTGATAGCTATTCACAACCGATCGTAGTTGAACGCTTCGATGTAATGGTTTGGTTGAGTTCAATATGTTGTTGGCCAAACATAATTCATCCAGGTGGTCCCACGAGAACTTGATGGGTTGTCTGAAGACTGGAACTCGTGTCAATCGCTTGCTTTTGCACTGACTCAGCGGAATTGTTCGTTAACTTTGTGAAAACTATGTTCGACTGTAAGTGATGTGCAACTATACGCGCTATTCATTAGTAGTGTGTAGAATTGTTAGGTTACTAGCGGGCTGCTTATAAATTTATTGAAAAAGGGATCAGGCTAGTTTTCAGCATTCAATGTTCATAGATTAAACACTCATAAGAGCATTTAGTCCAGACTAAGCATGTATAATTTATGGTTGTCACCCTTGGCTGGGGTTGGAGGTCACCACTGAGTTTCGTTTAGTTTTCGACTAATCAAATGGTACGTTGACCGACGCATCCTCGTGACGGTGCCGGATTTAATACCGTATTCAAAAACAACAGAATTAATAACCCACAATATGGAATTGCCGTAATAGGTCAGTGTTTCGTTCTCGTAGAGATGGTTCATCTTTAGTAATGGTTGTTGTACTAATGCTGTCAAAAGGCTTGTTGATATGTTCTTGTTTTATTTGAAGTCATTCACCTAAAAATGACTATCTCAGCAACAACATTGTTCACAGTTACATCGTCCTAAAACCATTTTGGTCATCTTGGTCCCGAATTTATTCTGACAAATTCCGATCGATTGACTGAGTGCTGCGAAGTGCGCAGACAACTTTCCGAGGCTATTTAAGCCCTTGTACAAAGCTATTTTGTTTGAACAGGACGTTGCTTCCTTGGAATGTTCGACAACTCTCGGGGGGTATTTTTGCGTGTACACGTTATTCCACGGATTTGTTCCATTTCGGACTATTGAAAATGAGATCATGAAGTTCCAGCCCGCTTCTGCGAATTGATCTGACTGTTATCCACAAAGGGACTGAATCACCATTACTGTGCAAACTTGGAAGTTTCTTGTCAACACTAAGTAATTCATCCTAGAAATTTTATATGCATACATTTTCACTTAGATTCTCAAAACGAAACCTCGATTGTTAAATCCTCCTTCCAAGTCTCCATCCATCGCCACATACTCTCCTCTCCGTCACTCAGTATGTCTACGTCGATGGATTTGAGATGAGGCATGCGAACTATCGAAGACCATACGCAAGTTGAGTGGGAACTAGGGAGTTTAGGATGAATTTATGCTAACAAACCTGAACAGCAAGAAGTGAAAGCAAGTCAGTTCAAGCTGTCGGAATCGGTATGTAGTCATTCCGAGCACGTAAGTAAAAATGCGTCAATTTTGAGCGAGGACAGTGGGCTTAACATACACAACTAATTCACGCTAATTAAGTTGTGAAAATGGCAGTACTCCCGTGAATTGCCAAAAGAATACATCTTATTGGCTAAAGCAAAAGAGCAAAAGTGACCAGGTTGCATCAGCCAGGACGATTCCGATGGGAGCGAGCAGAGATGTTCAGGTTTCTAGTAGTCTCGCCTACTAGAGAGGTCTCCCTTTGCATTCACCGGGTTGGGTTGGTTGATTAGAGTCTTGGGCCTCAAAGTTCGAGGTAGATAAAAGTATAGAAAATGAACTGCACCTATCCGATTGAATACGAACTAAATGGTACGTCCGAATCAATTCTTTTAAATTCAGTCCAAATGACCGGACTATAATTAATGAAATCCGGCGTAAAGATGAACTTTACCAACCCAGAGGGAACGGATTGTTACTACTTCAGAAACGGTACAGTTATGGCTAGTGACCATAAATTTTGGCTAAAAACTGTAAGGCAGCGTGCTGTCGTGTGACTGAGACCATTTGATTTATAGATTGTGTAAGTCATCAGTCGTGCAGTTTTTCACAGTTTTAACGAATATTTGTCTTATCAAAACCATTTTATTATTTGGTAAAAATACCTCTTCCTTGCAGCAGTGCATATGGTACGGAAAATTGAAATTACTTAGACTAATGACAACGTATCTTTTATAACAGCAAATGGTATATATATCTTTCGCAGTAAAACGAACACAGAAAAATAAACAGGAAAATTACAACAAGCTGGCTATGACGTGCAGGACGTTGGGCGAAATTTGACTCTAAACGATTGGTGTGTCCCTTAATTCGAATTGACAAAGAGGCAACGCCAGAATCGGCAACTGAAGACGTTCAGCTGAACATGTTAAGAACACGAAAGAGAGCAAAATCTAAAAATGAGTCTTCAAAACAACAGAATGCTGATACAGAACCTACGCATTTGGACGGTAAGATGTTCTTTAATGGTGAGGTCTTTTTCAGAACAGAGACGAAAGTCGACGCCAAGTTGCTCAAAGAAATGTATCACAAATCTCCAGAGAACTGATTTTGGTCAGTTGGCAGAAATCAATGTATGTATTAGTGAGGGATACCGGTGGAAGCATGACACCACCTGAGGAAGAGTAAATGCTTTTTACAGTACGTGGTGATTCCAGAGATATGAGAGATTGAGTCCAGTCAAAAACTTATTGTCAGGACAGCCGATTTAATGTGAGTTTTGCGAGAATTGAACCCGTACTTGTCAATCAAACAAGCTTGGCTTTGATGGTCTTCCTCCATATTGATGTCAAGTGCCACGGCCTTTTATTCACCATTAACGATCACGTCAAACTTAATGAAGAAGGTTGGCATTGGTACACATAGCTTCTCTCAAACTGCATAACAAAAGATGTATTGCCATTTCGTAAAGGTCCTGCTCATGTAGTTGTTCTGAGCACAAAGCAGCTTGTGAGCGATTCAACGGTTTTGGAGTAAAGGGTGAGAGTTTCTGAGTGACAGCTGTCATTTCGGCCACCTAGTGCATTTTGGGGCTCAGTCCGTATAAGCCCTTATTGAAACTGCATAAAACGAATGAAGAACTTAGGGAAGATAGTATATGGATACTGCAGCCAACGACTGGAGAGTAACGATCAGAGCACGTGTTGTTTGTCATCACCGTCTAGTTTGTTGTGGAACTTATCCTTTTATACCGCCTGAGTTTCCTCCAAGTACATCATCATTATACCATCTTAAACGCGTGTTGGGACGCTGATACCTCCATTGATAGGTCCAAACGAATTGTTGCTGATGGCGTTCCGTGGAACTGGATGCTGGTTTGAGAGCAGTCTTACCAGTTGTCCGTTCGGCTAGATGGAAACGATGGTAGCTAAACGTTGAAGGCTGAACTTAGCGATGTGATCTGGGTGTGAATTTAGCTGACTGGCATGTCTTTGAGAAGTCAGGGTCATTGACTATCGTAGTTTTGGCCTATGGTTTCTGTATATTTGACTGTATTATGACGAATTGAATAAAATGTAACGAGTGGTTCGTCAGTAAAATCGGCTCTTCTCTCTGTAGGTAAATGTGCTCATATGGGCTCATATCCTCTTCAGTGGTTCCACTCAAATCTGCACGAAGTCGCAGTCGGCTAGTAAGAGCTTTCCGCTTCCAAATAAACCAGGATTCTCAAATAGGTAACCGTGTTGTGGACATTTAGTAAGCTAATTGCGTCTGGGTTAAACCGAATGAATCCTCAACAATATGTGTCATGCTGTGGTTATGATAGATTATGTTAAGCAACAAATGGCAATGAGCTTCGGATCTCTTCTGTTGATTTACAATCCAGCTAGCTTCATGATGCCAGATACGGCCTTGATAATCGATGGCAAGAGTGAAGACTGCTCTGAGGCGTGGCTAAAGCGTATCTATTAAAAGCAACAGTGCACTGTACTAGAGGTAAACAAAACACCGAGTGTCTGGATTATCTGATGATGGAGTTCTGTGACGTAGAATGGAACTTCTTGAAACTGTCAGTAAAAATACACATCGAATGAAAGATGCTAGACAGAAATTCCCGAGTAGCTCCTAGCCTTCTTGTATCTACATCGTGTTTGAAAAGCTCTGTAAAAAATTGCTGTGGTTTTTAAAACACGGTGTTTTTTGGAGTTGACGCTTTTGAATCAGCTTATCACGGTGTTGTTCCAACAATTCATATAAAACCCTCTATATTTCATGGACGTAGTCCGGAATTGTTTCTAGATGTGCCAAAATCGAGCGCTTTTTCATCTAAACACAACTTGTCGTATTACAACATCGTTCCGTTGTGCGTGATGACTTAATCCAACCGGAATAATGGATGAAAAAATCTTACATTTCTCTAGTCAGAAGATTGTATAATTTGAAGTGTTCAGTGAGTTCAGTAATAATTACGGGCAGATAATCTGTTGTCAGTTTGATTCTAGGGTCAGGAGCAAACGTAAAACGAATCTCGTTATCAGCTTTGGTATAGTTTCAGACAACCAAAGGTCTGTTTTTTATCCTTGAGACAGCAATCAACAGATTAGTATTATACAGAATGAACATTGCCCACAACTGATCGCAGCTGTCGCATTCCCATAGACTTTCCAGTTGGCCGCTTTCGAAAAGAATCACTGGACTCGAGTTTCGCTCTCATTAGAGCTCGTTAGTATTGTATATCCTGGCCACAACCGGGACTAGAACTCTGGCCACGCTTTAATGATCAGGTTGCCAGATCGCCTCGAGAGGAGACACACTGACAGTTCTGTTAAATCCAATCAATAACTCCTCGACTAGGACTTCCCTCGAAATAGAAGTCACAGAAATCACTAACTTGTTGAGCGATAGTCTGATTACTGATGAGTATTATTTGTAAGTGAAATTTTATCCAGACGTCAACTAACAGCATTCTGTGTTATGAGGACATATCGTCGCGCACTTAAGCATTAAACCGGTTTCGGACGTCGCAGAAGCACAAATACGAAGGGTTCTTAGTCGCAGAGTGGACCTTGTTCTCCAGTGTAACGTCTTTCTTTTTCACGGAACAACTGGATGTGGTTTAAAACTTGGTTTAAAACTGTTTAACCATGTAGATGGAAGCATTCAGCATACAGTATTTACAAAATACTAGTAACCAGAGGAGTTATTGTTTGCATTACAGATATTTAATCACGTGAGTGGCGAAGTCAAGGTTACAGTAGTTAATTTAATGTTCTACTGTGCCAAGCGTATCGCTTTGACATTCTACTCAGTCGGACCAGCGAACGTGGACGTGTGCTACTCCCGGTTCCTGTTTCATTGCTAATCAATCTAATTAGGTGAACAGTGGTCAACGTTGTTCAACGTTGTCTTCTTGACAGAACTGCTCCCAACTCGTTTGTTGTGAGATAATGGCAAACCGTGACTACTTTTTGTTCATCACAATTACTAACTGGTTTTGTTTTCCATTGATCGCATCTTCGATTTCCCAATACCAACCTTTTTTGAACTTATATTCATTGTACATGACTTGATCAGGAAACTAACATACAGAATATTTGCATCCTACGATAGTCAATATCGACATCTTTTCGTTACAATATTACATAGGTATATGAATAATGTTGATAATGTTAACAAAAAGACATAAAAAGTAGGCTTTTGACTAATTTATAGGTGTTTGGACGTGAAATGAATCACGGATATTCAGCACTAGGAACTAGCCGAAATTTGACATTCTGAACACGGATAATATCAATCTGCTTCAATGATTCAGAGTGATTTTCAGGAAGCAGAAGGTAAAGATTACATGAATTGTACTCAAAAGTTTTTCACCGAACCTCTAGACTCCTACTGTAAATGGAATGAACATGAAAACTTCTGAGGTGATACAGAACAAAAGCAAATAGGTCGAAGTTCATTTGCTACTAAAACGGCATCACCTTTACACACCATTCATTCGAGCATGATGGTGGTTTTGGATTGGAATCGACTCTGTGTGCTTTAACAAATGTTTGGTTCAAGTCGCCAGTGGGATATGAAAAGTAACCGTCTGACCAATCGTGTACTGTTTCGTCAAATGATCTTTGGTTATTTACTATCATGCTGCTTGGCTGCATAAAAGCATGTTGGACTCATTTCAACAGGTATCACGCAGTTGGTTATCGAGTCAAGAAAATCAGATAACCACTGATCTGGGCTGTATTAAGAAGTCTAATGTTATTGGGAAAACAGTCCCCCTTTTTATAAAGAACCAACTGTGTTTATATTTACAACTGCTGTTAGGTGACAAGCATGTTACATATTGATTAGCTCATTCGTTGTTACGTTCCATGGCCTTAGTTCAAGCAGTCCATCTGTTTAACTCAAAGAGGTTTACAAACAGCTCATTTTGATCATCACTTCTTATAAACCTACTTGATGTGATAGCTGATCGTCTTTTATGAATAGTTGACGTCGATCGAGTACAATTCCGCTTGCAACAGTTTGTGCATAGGTTCTGAGCAGCTGAACTTTTTTCAGTCAGGAAACCCTTCTAGTCCCATCTCATTACGCTCCGCCATTCAGATTCCAAGCTAGCACACGCTTCTATCAACATGGGCTGCTCCGTATCAACATTCGCATGAAATATTTACATTCCATTCGGGTTAATGGGAAAATACTTTTTGATCGGTTGTTCGCGGATTTGAAAAGTCTCGTAAGTTATCACTGACCTCACAACATTAAACACTCGAACAACAGCAGATCGAAATCGTCATTTAGATAAGTGGTACGTATTGCCCCTTTTGATCCGCAACTGCTTTCGTAGAAGTGGTTGTTGGAGAGTTAGTTTACACATCAATCTCAATTAACTTCTTCGCAGACCCCTTGCAATAAGCGTTATTAGGAAAAATTCGACTTGGATGACAAGTTTTCTTGTGCGAACCCGTCTCGCTCAGTCAAATAGTACACCGGTCAATACTTTTAGTATGCACGTAGGACAAAACCGTCCAAATGAAGCTTTAACCTGCTCATCTATTCTTCCTGTGAACAACTTGCTGAGTCGATCCATCTGTTCTCTTAATCAACGTAATGTCCAAGAACGGTAGTTGACCATTTGCTTCATTTTCTAACGTAAACTGTTAGTTTCATTATGTAAATCTGTTGCCTTTAAATGATTATTCTTGATTGACAGAGATATTAAAGTGGTCGTTCGAGTACACACCGTGTGCTGTCAACCTTCTGTGTTCTGTATTCAAACTCGTAATGTGAAAATGATTGGTTTAAATGTCTACACAGACCCTTTCCGAATTGGACTGTTTGTTGATGACGGGTGTGTGTTTGTGTGCAAAGGTAGGTATGCGAGACTATCATCCTATCGAGCTTACTCTAGTTACACTGAGTAGGCTTACGCAATTAAGTCAGAAGCCGTTAAAATTACAACGACTGAATACAGTGTGAGTAGAGCACATGACAAGTGGCATCCGGTCTTGGTGCGATCTGCCTGACTTGTTGTTAGCCGGATGGTCTAACTTCCTCAAAAGATTTATGAACTTGTAATGTGATTAATATTCAGCTTTTCGTTTTCATAAACAGTTGTTACATCAGTTATCGTGAATAGGACCGGTTTAGCCATAAGAAGGAATGCCTGACAAACAAGCTTGTTTCGTATGTTTCATTGTCAAGCCAAATACTTATTAGTAGTGCATTTAAATAGATTCAGCGGAGCATACAGAGGGTACAGAGGATGACGAACTTAACATGTTCACAAAGCAGATCTCTCCTAGTTATGAACACATGGTCATGAGAAATCCAAAGTTCGACTGAACGTTTCTGAACGTTTAGTGAGTGTGAGTGCAAACAAACTGTAGTCACCCCTAAGATCTTCGACCTATTTCAACTGCACATTGTGGACTCAATAGGTTGCTTTCATGGAATTATCCGGATTGACCGAGTAGTGTGACTTGATTAAGCGTGAAGAGACCGCAGATAAAATGCTTTTATCAATCTTCGAGCTGGTTACCTCTGGTGATGCTCCTGATATTCATCTGTCAGCCTAAGTTGACCGGATTAGAATATTCATTTTTCTGTGTTGGTTACATGTTTTTAATTAACTCTACTCAGAACCCTAACACAGTTTTGACCCGAGAGTTTGTATAATTGACCTACGGACCATTAATATTAAACGTACATTTGGATATGAGTACAGTGCCTTAGGCGGAAGATATAAACCAGTCACAGAAAAGAAATGAAAAACTGGAAAATTGGAGGGAGGAAACGGACTAGAGTGGTCGATCGAGTGATTTTCCGAACTAGCCAATAGCACTGACATTGACCGAAATCTTTACTGGGAATGTAAATAATCGTTGTAATAATTTCTCTTCAATCTTCATGTGATGAAACAACCTAAGGTGTACCACGTGTGCATTTCGTAGCAAGTCAGATATAAAGCAGTTTGAAATACGCAGTATTGATCACAATTGTACCTAGTTCGAAACCATAACTACTTTCCGCATTGATGGCATAACAGGAGGAGTTGATTAACTTGCGTTGTATATCGTAACAATACATTTGTTTTAACAATTACAATGGCATACATCAGAATTAAACTGCAATTGATGCAGCAGGATACTGAGTAGATCGGCGGTTATCGAAACCAAAATGAAGTACCGCTACACTCATAGAGACAGCTGGATGGTGATATAACGGAAGTACCAGAGACTATGATAGTCCATACGTAGCTGGGTCAACACGATTAAGTTTCAACCGGCTACACTTTTTACTTGAGGAAGACAGTTTCACTTTATGGCAACGTTGCTTTTGTCCATCCGAGGATTTGATGAGTGTACTTATCTGACCTCGAACTCATTCAGTAGTGTGTTTATGATCTATTACCTGTCAACATGGAATGCTTTGTATTACTGAATAAACTACTTCTTTTGACGGCCCCTTTCATCCTACAGGCATATGACATGTTTGGATTTTTTTAACAAGTCGCCTCGGCAGAAGTTTATATGGTATTAGCTGTAGAAAAATCCACTATTCCAGAAAGTTTGTGTTGTCAGCGCGGCACGAATTTATTTTTAGATCCACTACAACAATCGTACTGCCAATCAAGAAACAGCGACAAAATCTAGAAAGTTTGAGAATTGGTCAGTTGTTTGCATTGTAAGATTAGGTTAAGATCAAAGAGAATCAAACTGCTGCCTGACTTGAGTAACTTAAGTTTGTATGCAGTCGATTGACTTACGCTGCCTGGAAAACACCCACTCGAGATACCGATATACTCCATCGGTTTCTGACTGCCATTTCCCCAGTCAATTTTACGTGAATTCTTGAAATGAGTAAAATTACTGTCGGTTACCGTACGCTAGAAAGCTTTCGTTCATCCACCTTAGCAATATAAATACACAACCTACTTTGTTCATTTTGTATACTCATAATTTGTGGAAAGAGAACACTCCGCAGCACTCATTATTCAACAAGATCTTTGATGCATAAAGAAGTTACGTGATGGCAGGCTAAAAAGCCTTAATCGCTCCAATGAACAAGATCAGAAAGTACTGTCTGTGAGGACTGGGATTGAATATATATATCTCTGGTTCAACACAGCAGAGCATCATAGTCCATTACGTGCCTCTTTCTGTTTCATGAGTCACTCTCCTGTCTGAGTATTCGGTGTATCCAGCTTTTACTTATCATGTAACATTCGGTTATTACTGTTTTGTCTGAATACCAACCAAGTCATGACACCTATGGGAATGGGTAAACGGGTAAAATATGTGTGCATGCAAGTAATTGATCCGGAAATTTCTATCGCAACTAAAAAACAATAAATTTAATCGGGAGATGCGTCAACTGCATTTTGTAACTGACGAAGTAGACGTTAACTTTTTGAAAAGTCAGTTATTTGCACTGTTTTTAATGTTTGGATAGTGGTTGTGTATGCTTAGGAAGCTCATTTGAGCAAATACTATATGGAACAGTGGATTCATCTTTATTTGCCGAATCCACAGCGGTGGACTAGCCACAGATATAATTTACATTTTTTTGCTCAAACGTGTTCTCAAGCCGTGCCTGTTTTTCATCTTATCCCGGTTGTGTTCCCCACCGATCGGCTACGCACACGGTTCAGTTTCTCGATATTCTGACTGTCACGTTCTAACGAAGTTATTCTTTGTCCTTATGTTTTCTCTCTTGCTATTTGTTTCTCCGCTTTCAGTAATCTTTTCTAATCCAAATACAGGGACTAGTTCAAGTCCGTCCGAAATAATGCAGGGTAATTCCACATTAAACCAGCTATAAGACAGCTAGCAGCCTGTATGTTATTCTGAGTTAAATTTAATATTGTCCAGATTTTTCGCAACTGGGTCTCTTCTAAATTAACAAATGGGCCAAACTACTCGTTAGTAATTCAGCGTCAATGCCCATCGGTGGCGTTGGTGGATTCCACCTTGAACTGATCGAGAAATCCTATTTGGGCAGCGAATCGGCTGGATCATTTGGTGAACTCCATATAATACGGTTGGTTGGGTGGGTAGCTAGGTCCAAATGTGAAATTTCTCAGCTTCTGGTAGAGCGCTTGCCGTTTTTGGGCACGTTGTTTCTGTTGCTGGTTCGAATCCACCTGAAGTCCGGATTTTTCGCAATAGGGTCCCTTCTAAATCAAATTTAATGTACACGTTAAACAACATGATCTAGTCTGGTCCATTATACTGTTGGTTAAGCAGAATCTGAGGTGAACATGTCAAAGGCGAGGAAATGCTCATGACAGCTGAAATGCTTGTGCTCTACCCTAACATGTAAACGGGGTTTTAACTTGGCCTTGTGAACAGACACGAGACGCCAACTTAAAAAAATAAAACTCAGGCTAAGTACTGGAAAATAAACCCATGAACCATGACGCGTATTTACAAAATAATTTTGAAATCTAGTGTATTGATTTTGTGGTCAATGAAATGGACTAATCTGAAAACTGGTTGCAAGGTCTAAACATTAGGAAGTTTTGGAGGGAAAAGTTCTCGGTTAGTGTTTGTTACCTTGACGCCTGTCGTCTGAAGCCGGCTACCGGGGCGACTGCGATTGTAAGTTGATTTACAGGAGCCATGGACTTCAGTTGGTAGGCCACTATCCCGCTTATACCTGCGGTTCACCGGTTAAATTGAATCGGAACTTCCGGATGAGATTGACTTTATATATTGATTCTGACAGCAAACATTTCGAACGCGGCGATGATTTGTAAAGTATCCTTACGATTCCAAAAATATTTGTCAACAGCATCTGTGCTGGCTTTCGGCCAATCGTTTCGTAAGTACTAAAACAATTGTTACAGAATGGAAACTCCCTGGCGTTTGTTTCCTGACATTACTGACATTGATTTGCAAACAAAAGAGCCCCCGACTACATGACCAATCTTCAGAACTACTGTCACAGTATCATCATGATTAATGTTGGAATACTGTCAGCTTTTCACTTGCTCTCTCTAGCCAAATTCTTGAACTACCGATTGAATAACCAAACCAGTAAACCATAATAAAGCAATATGACGAATCAACTTCTAAAGTCATATGGTTGGAACTAACCAAAACTAGAAAACTCTTAACAGCATTGTCGTTTGTCTTTGAATACACATGCACAATCCAGAAAGCTTGATTAATAAAATTCCGAACAACCTCTTGGTTGCACGAATAATCTTGAACCGAATAATTAAATACAGTTTTTGTTCATTTTGACTTAGTTGAGGGACGGTCGATGAGGATGTCGATCGGCTGTGGACGGATGTTTGTGCCGATAGTCCATAAATTTGTCTAGCTTGTCAGTTAGATATGTGATTTTTGCCTTTTGGGTAATCATATTTTATTCAGTTCTTTTCAGATAACTGACACCACAACTGTATTTGGGCTAATGAATACAATAAGACCTGGGAATAATTGATAGGATTCATTTTATAAGTGTCAGAACTATTGATTTCACGATGGATGTCAGTGGCAGCGAGGTAACGCAGAACGCGTGTTTGATTACATCGCTTCGTAGCTCAACTAGAGAACACTGGCCGCAATTTTAGGCACGTTGTTTCTGTCGCTGGTTCGAATCCGTCCGGAATCCAGATTTTTCGCGAATGGATCTTTTATAACTTTTACAATATGTTGGTGTTTTGCTTACTGTCATCAGCTGTACATGCAAAACCTGCAGGTTGTGTATGTCGGATGAATAGGAACCCACAATGGCTAGAGGCGCATGCAATCAAACCGCGGTAAATAATTAATATCAAAGCAATCTGTTAGGTTGTTTCAGCCGCTTTTATATACACAACGCCGACTGATATTTTCTGATAAGCATTGGTTTATTGAAAAGCAATTAAATTTCGGTTCCGACTGCACAGACATGTTTTTAGTAAACTGAATTAGTCAAGCTGACGACTTGTCATGTTGTGTCCAACATTAGATAATGTAACATTTCGAGCTGCTCTTTAACCGTTTTCAGGCTGGTGCAATACTACATACTCTAAACACATAGGGACGTGTTCTGTTATTCGCTATGATAGTTATCGGTCTGTTCTTTTTAGGTAAACATCGCTACAAATGCGACCGAACTGGCAGATGACATGGCGAAAGAAATAAACGAAAGGCGTTTTAGATTCAAGGTAATCGACCATTTTGCGGTTTGAGGTAGGCGCAACTGCACAACTGCATGCTCTCCAGAATAGTTAATACGACCAATGAAGCAGTACTCTCAAACTGATGAACAAATTGCACGGAAATCCAGGTCTTCAACTGTCAGATACGTTATGACAACATGTCGTCATGTCGACCCATTTGCGTCATTTGAAATACATCTACAGAATCGGAACTCAGAGTTACTGGCTTTTACCAAAGTTATTTCAATCCAAACTCACCGCAGAACGTTGTAAGTAAAAGATGGCTGAGGTAACTCATCAACTTACTATGGTCTTGATTACGTTACACCTGGTTTGATTGTCCCGTCTGCCTACTGTCTATCTCCCACTGTCCGACATCTGTAATCTGTATGTTTTCTGCGTTCGCGACCAATGACAGGAAACGAAATGTTAACATATCGCAACAACTGCCCTACCTAAATCGTGAGAAAATGAATAAGAAGAACTCAATGTTTGAAGTCCACTTGACTGCCAAATTTAATTCCTTATAGATCTCTCTGAAAAACACAGCACTATTACACAGTTTACCTACACAGTTTACCTGTGGTAAGTATCATCATTCACGAACGAATCATTTGACCATGATTTTCTGTAAAGTTTATAGAATACCTATTCCTCACTAAAGCTTTCGTCAGAAGTTTTAACTTCTCTGGGAAAGCGTTGAGTAAACAGGTACAACGAATTGTAAATAAAATAGCTTTATGACCGAAGATTTTGAAAACAAAATCTCTGCTGAAAGTTATCAACGGTACATGGCTTCGTTGTGATGTGTTGGGCAGAATGTCGAATAAACCTATCCAAAACTCTGATGAGAAGTAAACTGAGTAGAAGATGTGAACTGTTTTGTTCTACCTGACAGTTTGTGAGCACGTTTTTGTGTATATTGTCAACTGTATCTATAGCCTAACTCATTTGTCCAAGTTTACATGAGATTTCTAAAATGAATGTTCAGCATAACCCGGTAGACATCAATGATGACAGAGTAGGCACATTATTTTTATCCTGTCATGATCCTGAGAGGGTTAACCATGATGGACTTGAAAGGTGTAACTGTCAGTTTGTTGCTGAGATAATCTGAAAAGACAACCTTACCTGGCAGATGTGCGCTTAACCTGAAAGTTATCAATGATGTGGATAAAAATGCTCTTAGAAGGCGAATAAACGCACGGATAAATACGAATGGTTTCGTTTGGAGAAACACTGATAAACAACGATTGTATAGCCATCGGCCAAATACTCTAGTTACTTAGAAAAATTGCAAACTGTCTGTCAATAATCTTGAAAATGTCTTCTACAGCGTTTGCAGCAAGCACTGTTTAGAGAAGCTGAAGTAGTTTGTATGACTATTTGACTAGCTTATGATGATGATAACTGGACATAAGTAAGGAAACGTGGGGGATGAAATTTGCGAAGTTTCGTATTGCCAGGAAATCGTAACGCGATTAAACCAACGTGTTTTAGGTAGCTATTTCATTTCCCGACATTATCAGTCTATGCATCAGCGATGTGTAGTTTAGCTGAATTGATTTCCTTAATAAATGACCTGTAAGTCTTGTAGATTCCTGTCAAAACCGTGAACCGTCCTCAAGCACCTTGATTACTCTTTCAATATAAATAACTTTATCCAAATCAAAAAATCGGCTTTTCTCGGTTTGGTGATAACTATAGCATCACGGGCTGTTAGCGAGTTCAGGAGCTAAACGTGTTCTTTAGTTTACAGCTAGCTGTATTGTTCTGGGATGGTTACACAAACATGCTTGGCGCCCAGACACTCGTGAATGTCACCAAACGTATACCTTAACCTCGTCATACAAACGTTGATATCCTTCCTTCAGTAGTACTAGTGAAAATAAGTTATGGAATTTTTAAAGCGTGAACTTCAGGCTTTCCTTGTTCAAGACAATTGATGAAAGGTTTCAAAGGAGAAAGCAGTTAAAACTGGTCCCTGATGAGGGTTGCAGGATACCAGAATAGATGCTAAATCAATTGAGAAATTAAAGAGACCAGAGTCAAGCAATATTCATAGAGAAGCTGACCATTTTACGTGACCTCTGTATGTACATCATTCACAGTCGAGAGTATTGTAACATACAATAGAACGAGCTTTTCACAGTCTTTTCGAACAGGGTTTAAAAACGCTGGTTTAGCAGAAATTGTGACAGCGCTAATTAGTTTCACGATCTCTCATCCAGTGTGTGAGCAGCGTTGCGAACAACGCTCGTGCGGAGGAATACTTCTGCACATTTTCACCTCATCACCCAATGTGGATGTCGGACAACTTCCATTAATCAGTTGCTAGTTCAAAGTGTTTCGAGACGAAACACGAACTAATGTTTCGTGACGATCACCTATAAACTCAGTGCTCTCAACTCATTTAGACTCATTACTTACAGTCAAGTTGGCGAAGACTGACGTTGACGTCTTTCATGTTATGCTCCAGCGTTTTTATCTATAGCGTTAACGGTTATTGTTCTTCCGCACCAGTCGATTTCAAACATGTCAACAGGTCCAGAAAATTTCCTGCTTAGGTAGCATTAATTCTTTGTTACAAATTGAGCGCCCCTCACGTATCGAGACGATCCCCGAACCACTAACTTTATTGTAATCGGATTCGCCCTATAATGTGTATTCTTCTTTTAGCTACTGAACGAGCTTCGAGAATAGCTTGTTTCATGTGAGTGCGTTAAATATTTCGCAACAGAAATAACGAGGTTATCACGTCCACTTTGTCAAATGCATTTATCTTTTGGTGTTGTTTTGTTGTCTTGTTCTACGGTTCAGCTAAAAAACGGCTAGAATGAAAAGCACTTGAAAACATTTTCTTTCTCTTAAAAGACATCTTTGCACATAGAATCGTTGAAACTTTACAAACTGTGTCATAAAACATTCTGTATGTCAGTTCAACGTTTAGATTCATAGCATTCAAATATTAAATTGATAGGCCATTCTACTATCACTTGAAAGTATCTCATTTTCGTGTGAGCAAAGTCCATCGTACGTTCAATTTACCATGACACTGATCGACACGGTTATAACCTCCAATGGCCCAAATATTCCCCTGACTTGGCCACGTAAGCAAGCATGAAGTTTACATAGGACAATTCTTGAAAGTTTTCACCCTGATCAAAGCCTGTAAAACGCGTCTGCTTTTGCCTAAAGAACATGGTCTTATTTGTCCCAACGGGTGCCTATTCAGAGATTGTCAGCTCTCATTAACTAGACTGGATAAACACTGACGACGTAGGTGATGGAAAAATCACAGGTGTCTGGTAGAGTTAACTCAAAATCCGACTTTGTTTTATTGGTCAATCACGGCATCTTACTGGTTAGAGGTAGAGCAGTTTACGTCGGCAGAATAGGGTCTAATGCACAAGAAACGAACGTAAGTGTTGTAATCACCTGGGCGATAAGTTCACTGTGCAATCTGCCACGATGGGGACGTTAGGAGTTCACAGACAAGCTTTTAAGCCAAGTTAGATCGACAGGGTTATTCGTGTAACTGTAAAAGGGCATTTTCTGCCTTTTTAAAATGCTAAACTAACAACATGCGGGATCAGAAATAACGATAAGCAACTATTTCATCACTTTTGTTACACCACTGTGATCTCTTCGTCATATGGGTGGAATTATGTTTTGTGAGCAGAGTAAATACAGCCTTGGTGCATGATTGACGGGGACGGACGTAGACGTCAGTAGACGCTTGTTATTGAGCCCTTAAATAACTATTTTTTCGTTGCAAAGAACATGTTTAAGCTAACATAACCAAAGGTCTCCAAGTGTCTAGTTTTTGAGCTTCGCTTGATTTCATACATGAAGGGTCGACTGTGGTTTTCAAAAGACCAAAAATTCTTCGATGGAGTAATCTATCATTCAACACTCCTTTTGTTTTAGTTCGTCCTTATTCTAATGTGCCCCATGCAGACAACTATCTTTCGACTTTAAGCCATACAACAATTGAACTATCATTTCTTGAAATCGGGAGCTTTCTTTCTCTCTCTCTGGGAAATGAATACACTTTCTCACAGCAAATTGTTCAACACTGAAAAACGATTTGCTCGACTTTTTCATGTTATTAAGTTTGCATATTCCTCTTAAAGTCACCATCATCCGTTGCTTTCGTTACGCACTACTTATAGAGGCAACATACAACGTCTTCATTGTAATTGTCTGTTATCTAACATTTGGACCCGTTGATTAGAAATAGTCTTAGTAAGCTTCAAAGTCGGAACCTGTGAGCTACTGGCAGGTGCACAATGCTCACCATAGTTTGGAAGTTTTAGTTTTATCTATGCTCACCTAATGGGCAATACATTTTCCCGTTATGTCAGTAGATGAAAGGAAATGAATGAGATTAGCACAGCTATACACGAAGTTATTTTTGGTAGCTTTGTTAAAAGGTAGAGAATATATAGCAGATTGTAATTTGTCTAAGGTTATTCGATTATTCATTATAGGCAGTTGGGAACTTTTAAACCTTGCCACTAATGCACAACTTCTTGGGGTGGTTTTGTTTTTGTCATACAAAGTTGTGTCATACAAAGTTTACATTGCTTAACGTAATGAAACGTTCGAGGAATACGCACTTGAATAATGGTATCAAAGCCATTTTGTTTGCTCGTTTGATTGAACTTTGTTCTTTATTCACAATTTACAGTTGAATCTCATCTAAATAACCAAAGTTACCAAACTACTTATTAATATTTCTGTGTCTAACAGTGGCGTTGGTGGATTTCAGCGTAAACTGTTGAATGAATCCAGCCACGGTAGTCGATCCCCTGGACCATCTAGTAGAAACAGAGTACAACTGAAAATATTCCCAGCTCCCGACGTGGCTTTGTAGCTGAGCTGGTAGACCGCTTGTCACGTTTGAGCAAGCTGTTTCGGTCGCTCGTTCGAATCTAGCTGAAGCCCTGATTTCCTACAATCGGATCTCATTTAGATTACTAAATCTGCCAGATTACTCTTTTGTATTCACTATTCATCATTATTTTTAAGAAGTATATGCCCACAGAAGAGAAATTTGTTCTGGTCAGTTTTGTTGTGGGATAATCGCACTTTTGTATTCACAACAAGGGACCTTAAAATAACTGAATCACGCTACCGACCTTCACAATTATATCAGCGACGGTTTCTGGAGTAAAAAATGTATACTGTCCAACATATTGGAAAAGAATGCAATGAACAAATCTTTTAGAAGACATATTTAGTGCAGCGGTTTGCAGTTTGGTTGAATTTTAATTACAAGTGTATTCTAAGGTGCCTGCAAAATAACATATATGTTATAATGGTATTATTTGATACCTCTGGAAAATAACTCCTTCATTCATGTTTTTTCTTTGACCACAACTGAACTCGTTGTTGAAACGTGTAAGGTTCAACTGTCATTCACCCCTACTACATTGTACAGCACGTTAGTGGGAAGTAAACAGTAAGAAATTCAGGGTTAAAATGTTTATATGCATATATATAATAATAAAAATCTGGAGGAAAAGATTACCTGTCGCTTTACGCGGAAATCTGTCGGACGATATCACGGTGTTCGTTTCACTGAGAATGACAAAAAAGTATGACTAACTTTATAAGGTAACGGGAATGAACTTCGTGCAATTAAAAAATATAATGGGATTAAAACGGTAATTATAAAAGTTTTTTCTATTTTCTTTTTCTTACCTCGAATATGCGTATAATTTGTCGCTATGAGGATGAAAGTGGAACAAGAACTTAGGCCTTGATAAATCAACTTAAATAGTCCAGAGTTCTACGTTTGGGATGACTTTAACAATGACGTAAGTCGGTAATCACAAATTCGTTTAGTTAGTGACGGAGTATGCAGTGTAACCCATAGCAAACACTTTAGGATTTATATGGATGAACTGTGGAGTGAAGGCTTAGAGGGCGATTGAAGGTTCTTCACAAGCGGCGAAAACTACAAAAAAGCATGATGTTTAATGAGAAAATCTGATTACTCTCAGGTGTTTTTAATTAAACCTAATTACAAATGTCAACAGATTAATACCGTTTGATGTTATATACAAGAGAGTAGGGTTAGAATCAAACTGTGTAATATGAACAGTTTGCATGAAAAAGTTTCCAAGAGCACACAGAACGAAGTCTGATTTTGTTGACTGGCAAACCTACCAAAGTTTTCGACAATGGGTCTGACAAGCGTCTTACAGCTAAAATATATGCATTCGTGAGTGTCCTGGCTGAAAACGCGGACTGCCTATCAGATAGGTTGTGTCCCTTCGCCAACTTAAGTATTCCCAAACATATTAACCAACTAGTCTCGAACGATTTCCGTGTCTTATGTTAACCTGGCGTGTAAACTAGTGCAACTTGTTGCTTTTAAAAAAGTACTACCAGATGTCAACCGTAGGACAGACAATTACCAGCTCACTTTCTTCTAAAGTGTGACGTCACGAACACCGATACTTCCCTGCACACATGATTTGTGTCAAAAACGATGATTTTGATAAGAACGTCGTACATTTACCGGTGTATGTACAGCTTACAATGCAAAGGATTAACGTGTACAATTACTCATGTACTTGTGGAAGGATCGTATGTTCCGCAAAAACAGTCATCGCAATCCACAACTAATAAAGATACAAATATTTCATATGTAATTTGATATATCGTCTTTCATTTTTTGTGATCTGTCAACGTCATTGATATCAAGTCTTGTAGAGGATCACTGTGACCGATATATCCAATTTAGTCAAATGTGATTGTGGGCAATTCAATTTTTTTAGTCTATAGTTTTAATACTAATACAAAATTACTGATGTTATCCGAATCGCGGCTGTCAAGCTATAACTGCGAAAATGTTTTCCTTCAAACAATGTGTGGACGCGTTTGTGTAGACGAGCAGACACTAAAACCAAAAAACTTCTTCAACAAAACGTTTACCACGTGAAAAACCAAACACTTTTTTTAGAATAACAAATTTCCCTCCCACAGTTTACGTTAGTTCTATCTTAGCGTCATTGAATAAACGTGTTACTGTTAGTGTTTGATAAGTTGTCCACGATTTCGTGAGGGATGACTTCACTCCCTTAGCACTTCTTCAGCTATTCTAAAAAATAACGTCGTATAACATGGGACATCAGCGCTCAGTGCTGATCCTGAATAAGCGTTACATTCATCAGTCATTAAATCACTAAAAAAAATGTTCTTAGTCTTTGGGCCCAACTAATAACGTTCTTCCATCTGCTTGCCGTGGCAGTTCTTTTTTTATTGGGACAGTGTTTTGCTTTAATATTGAAACCGTCCTATTTTAACAACCTAAGCTAAAATATAACAACTCGGCTTTCCGTAAAATCACTGTATACTTTCCATAATGTTTAATAATGGCTTTTTTCATCGTCGTCTTATATCAAAGCTTTCCTTCTCTTGCTACCACAATGTCTGCATGATGTAGCCTCCTATTTTGTTACTTGTATACCCTCTATTCTGTACAGACTACAACATTTCATGAAGTTAGAGTGCGAACAACACTTCTTTTTCAAACAGTCTTAGTTGGCCCATTTTCTCATCAGTGAAGATGCTGTTCAGAAACCTATCAAGCGATTACAGAAGAGAGCTTTAAACACTCTCAAGATCATGTTATATTTCAGCAATAGACTGCTTGTATAATTCATCGAACATTTATTTGATTATTTCACAAGACCATTTGAGGTTTCATTTGTGCGTTATTTTGCTGGCCAAAAGTGGGTAAGAATAAAAAATAATAGTTATTGGTTCTAAAAAGGGCATGTGTTGAATCTTCCAATCTCTTTTGCCCAACTGAATAGGGGGATTTAACGACACAGATTAAAACATGATTTCGTTCAAAATATATCATTAGCTTGCGAGTAAAAAATAGCAGTCCATAAACAGAAATACCAGTCTGTCTGGATCGTAAGTGATGTTGACAACAGAAGCCACAAGAAGTAATAAGTGACTGTAGTGTGCCGGCTAGCCATTTGGTGTGCACACTACTATAGCATTTGTAATCTATGAGTACTTATCGAGCCAACAAAAGGTGCCGGCTTCGGGAACTGTGTTAAAAACGATGCGGCTTGGTGTAAACGCTAAGCATTACATCAACAAGTGTGGTACTAACTTTCTCAATCACTTTGATATAAGCTTGTTGGATTTTTCCTTCATTTTTAAATTTCTGTCGACGTAGTTACTTCCGTACCTACGGAACGACGGATATATGGAATGATTTTTAAACTGGAATAGAGATAATTCGGTACGAATCTTGTGTACATTGTGAAGCTAATCCCGTTACTGATTGTATTGATCATAACGTCGTTTTTGGAAAGAAGTTTAGTGCAGACACTTCAGCTGAACATTTGTACATTTAGAAGGTTTGAGCGGTGGCTTTGTTCACTAGAAAGTTGTTGCAACGAAGAGTTTCTGTAGCATTGTCAGCTAGGTTTGTTGTCTATCGTCAAAGCGTAAAATAGACACCATGTAGTGAGGCTTATGGACCAAAGATCATTCAAACGCACCAGAAACGAAACTCGTGAAGTAAATACATTGTTCGTTATGCAGTGGTTTGTGGGATACTCTGTTTAACAGATCCACCCGAAAAACATCTGATCATGACATACAAGGAGGGTAAATGTTCTCTTTGTTTTGAGTCGAAATTCGTCGAGAAACCTAGTGAACGTCGTTGGTTACCTAAATCCAAATGTTTGGTTGTTTGTCACGAGCACATAGTCGACATACTCTCATAATTTCAGTTTACCCAACAGTGGTAAGTTAGCTTGTTGAACCCCAGCCAGAACATGGTCTAGCGGGCTCCCAAGAACTCCCTATTCTGTTTGTCGAAAATTATGCGTTATAGCTAAAAGCAGGTTGATTAAGTTGAAATAACTTCACCTGCGTTGACTAATCATATACTACCAAAGACTAATTAAGGTTAACTTATTTTTTTAAATTTTGGTATTGTTTTACTTTATCGAAAACCGTTTGACCAGATACAAAGAAATGGAGAAAATACCGATAAACTATAGACGAAACTCATAAATATAGAAATATTTCATTGCGAAAGAAATCGAATACTCGGCTGTTCAGTGCTTCATCTCAGCCATTTGCACCAACGGTGAACTTCACAGGTTGTACGAATTTAAGGGTCGGATATAGCAGCTAGGAGCTTGATTCAGTAATCAAAGCCTTTTGAGTGGGTTCAGTCTAAGACCGAGCCGATCATGGAATGTCGGTCTGACAATCAGCACGAAACTCTTTTTTGATCAATCGCTACTTTTGTTTCCAAGATCATAAATAATCTTTTATTTTCGACTATTTTATTTTTATGATTCTAAAAGTATTTTTGTCTCAGAGGACTAATTACATCGTTCAGAATTAGAAGACTGCGGTTTGTTCCATTTTACTCAAATTGAACGTATGTGCACAAGTGTATAGATATATTCTTGAATTTTGCGTTGTAAGTGCCGTTCTGAGAAATTTTCCATTACCAAACTATGTATCTGAACAGCTAGGTAAGTGCAACTATTCTGTCCCGAAATTCTGTTTCTCTCGCACATGTTCAATTCTTTTTGCGAGTAAAAAATACCACACCGCGAATACAAAAAGGTTGTGGGAGAACTAGCGATGTGGCACGATGGATTTCGCTCAAGCAGATCAGCTGCGACATGTATTCATTAGTCTAAACCATATTCTACCAGTATAGAATTATGGAACTTGATGTATATCCAGAAAAACCCAGTACTTCGTAAATGTGGTCTGATAGACATGGAAAGTGATAAATGATCACCTTTGTCTGTATAAATCTTTTACATTGTAATCTAAGAAGTTAGGTAACTAGCACCGAAATGGTGATCAGCAAGAGAAATGGGAGATGAGAATTTTGTTTCCGATGAATGGTGATGAGCAATAAAAAATCACTTATCATATCATTCTCTCAGTCACGAATGCCACAAGCCTGATCAGACGGAACTGTGACTCTAACCGCCGTTCGTCTGCAGAGTGACACAAAACGTTCAGAGGAGACACCCATCAAGAAGCCACTAAATTGAGTAAATAGAATCAAATAGAACTAAAACGTTTTAAGTATAGACACGGCATTGATTTAGGTTTGCTACTATCTCAAAAAGCGTCCTCCACTTTGAATTGAAGTATTTACAAAGATTCCAGCCAGGCACTTAACGCCTACGTACTTTGCCGAACGGACTATCCAGGATCTTCGTAAATCGTAACCGCGTTACTTTGTGACTACTCTGTTACTGTCACTGATCTCAGCAAGTAACTCCGTGTGCAGTAAACTATCGGCTGGCTTGAAAAACATGTGGTTCAGCTCTCTCAAATTGTGACAATTACTTATGTGAACAACTTTTCTGAAACATGTGCAGATGAACCCACACTTTACGAGATCACCCTACCTGATGTAAGCTAACTGACAGAAACATTGATAGGTAAAGCTTATCTAGTTTTTCGACTTATTTCTTCGTAAACAAACCACTTCCCTAGAGCGTGGGGCGAAATAGGTCATGAACTAGTATTATATCTGATTTTCTCACTGACAACTAGACGTTATTTCGGCGCCAGAGGTGGTGCAGGTTGGCGAAGGCAACATATATCTTTACTAACCAACAGCAACAATGCGGATTCTCAGTAGATCTGTCTGCTACAGAGGACGTTAGAATGGGAATACTTCAGTTCTGAGGAAGCGCTTTGTAAATAGATGATGAAAGGCACATTTCATAGCGTATGATCGGTGGGGTCATTCACCTTACTTAACCTGGTCCACATCTCCTTGGTAGAAGTGTCACCCGCATACTGAAGGTCAATCAACTTCCTGTTTTGGTCCAATGAACTAGCTGACCAAAAGGCCAGTGAGTGACTTGGAAACAATAAGGACTGAAATGTTGTCTGTGTAGTTGTCGCATAGACTTCAGGACCTCGTTTTTAAAAAACAGTGATATCTTGATAAACATCAGTGACGAGATACCTTCATCTCATGCCAAACACTTTAACGAGTTTCCGACAACCTTTTTTTAAAACATTCTCGAGGAGGCGGTAGAGAAGAGGTCTCGAAACGAAGCCACATTGCACTTCAACGACATAACCTCTATGGCCATCACTTCCGGTGAATGGCCTTCTAGAATGCAATAACTGACTATTGTGCTCTGTTAAGTGCTCGCTGGCAGAAAACGTGCGCGCATCTGTTAAGCGAGCCTCTTTGCACGACTCACCAGTCATGATAAGCTCACCCTTCTGCATATCCGTTTGGATTGGGTCATGTGGTCTCCTTGATTAGACAACTCAGCCTTAGTCTGTTACGCCTGTATGTTGACATTGTAATGTTGACCGTCTTACAGGTCATTTGTACCCACTTGATGTTGACCACAGTTCCCACCGCAAACTTGTCTCCTTTGCTACATTACACTAGTGTTGCTAAACTTTACCGGCCTTCCACATTCACGATACAATAATTGCATAGTCTACTCGTTACGATACAAGGGCCACTTTATTAACTGTTTTAACTTTACGGTATAAAGTAAGGTGCAATAAAATTGAACGAGATACAGCATTCGAGACCCGTCGTTTAAATAATCCATCTGGAGTCAGCTGAACTGTTCTTACGAACTTTCGGTCCACCTGTTGAGTCAGTTTGACCGGTTGGCGTTATGTGAATCATCTGTATCAAGTAAGGTCAAGCATATATCAACATGATGTCAAACCAAACAGGATCAGAGAAACATAGCATCGTGTTATTACGAAATAACAAAGCTTGCTTCACCTTTTTTGATTTATAGTTCGAGGGTGTGTTCACAGCTTTCATGCAGTCCTTTCGTCAGTTTTCATTTAGATCATTCACAGACGTTGTCACACACAGAATCAAAAGAAGTTGGGCGCAGTTAATTGATATGACGCGGTTTCAAGCAGCCACAATGTGTTCACTCATCTGACATGAGTTTTTTCACATCCCCAGTGCCAGTTAATCTAGTTTGCATTCATAAGCATACACCCTATGAGCAAGTGATGGAACAGGATGTGTAGGTACGACATCATGATCAAAGTTAAGGTAGCTGCTCTGTAATGTACGACAGTCTTTCATAAATTGGCACCACCTGTAAATGATTGCTATGTGAACCATTTGCTTTCACAATCGAGTTATCAGGTACTTTAACTCGGGAATGAGCTTAGACTGAGCTCACTCGAAGACTACCATATTGATGTTTGGAAGCGTTGTCAACGGTAGTTGTGAAAACCCCGCATAGTTATTTAAATTTTCAGATCATAAACTCTCATGGTGTTTCGAAAAATACAGTCACATTTCTCTTCCAACGGCAAACCTCTTTTGTCTACTTACTCTTCATTCGTTGTGGCACCCAAACATGTCGAATTAAACATAAGTTATTCATATCATCTGTACGCGTGCAACGTATTGCGAATTTTGAAATATAGCTAAACTATAACACCTTCGCTCCAAGAAATGACTACCCGAAAAATAGACCCTCTATCCAGAGAGCTATAAGATATTCAGGCTTTTTCTGCCATATATGTGGTCACGTCATTTAAAACAGCATGGGATAAGACTAGAGGGTTGAGTTACTAAACTATGAATTCGATGAAACAAATTCAATATAATATTTGAAAAAGGCCAATAATAGCGTGTAAGATGTCTTGCGCATTGACATTTCGTTCGCATCT
>LUCH01000126.1:109341-160338 GCA_013368495.1 Paragonimus heterotremus | reverse complement strand
TGAAGTCAAGGACTGGACTCACCAAAGATTAACAATGTTCGTGAGGCGTCCAATAAAGTTGGAATGTATTCGGATTGTTCCAAGCGTAGCTAAGGATGCGAAGTAACCGAGCTGAAAGTTAATCCAACAAATAGAATGTTTTAAAGTGGGTAGCAACCACCGGCGTCGTACGAAGAACAGGCAAGAGCGTGTAGCAGAGTTTATTCAAAAATGTGTTGTGTTGTTGTTTTTACTCAAGTCAAACAAAAATGTACAATGTGGTTTGATGCAGCAGTTACACAATGTTAGCAAAATGAAGTACAAAATAATGAAAACTCTACATAAGTTTAATCTCCTGGCCGACAGGAATTAGACATAGGCTCAGCATAACAGTTCCATAACATGGATCGCAATTCTTTCTTCAAACTTTTTCTTTTTGGCCTCGAAGGCTAATGTAATTATTCCCGTTTGCATATATTATATCGTACTCTATAATATAATTTTTATTATTAGTAAATTATTATTGTATCTTATAATTTTTAGGACTAAGTTGAGAAGACTCACAATAAATTGTTTGCTACCTGTTTCTCCTTGAGTATTATCAAGAAAGTTTATATGCAGGGTGATCAGCTAAGCACTGCCCTGATTCGGTTTATCTGGACTGTCATAAACAAACCCAGTAAAGTCAGATTTTATTTTTTTGATTTGTTTTCTCTTTATAAGTTTTGTTCGAAACAGGAGCTTTCTTAAATTAATTGATCTGTCAAACGATTAGAATCTGGTTTACATATGATGTATTTCGAAGGCCAAATCAAGTCTAAAAACAAACGTCCATTGCGCATTTTATACATTTGCAGCCAGGTTGGCTTAAGATATGATGTTTAGTTTATAATGAAGAATTAATTCAGACAACGATGTTAAAATAGTAGGTTTCGAAATTTAACAAAAAACTTCCTATCACAAACTCATAGAGGCTGCTGACTGTCACTTTGGCTTTGGAGAGATCTGGGAGTCCGTTTGTCCCATATTATTGGAACAGATCCTGTTTGATAGCAACCGAAGAATACGCTTTACCGATCTGCCAACTGACGAAATCATCATGTGTGAACATGGATGGAAACATTTGTATTAAAAAATAAAAAAAACCATTGGAAAAAACATGAGTATTCGCTTTGTTACTGATAATGGCTGCATCTTTGAAGAGGGTGGTTACTTAGAAAGTTGATCATTTCGAAACTTTATACAGGGTTAAATATACAGAGTTAACCATTTCGAAAACAACTCACTTGGTGTATTCTGACTGATTATGTTGCACAGGGTATCTTTGTACATCATGCTTTGTGTTCAGATTTATAGTATATGAAGAGATTATTGAATTTTAATTAGGCATTTCTCCTTCACGTATGCCTCAATCTACATTGATTTTGAGGTCCTTAAGGACCATTATCCTCTCAGCCTTCACATGAAATCGTGACTTATTTGCATTTTAGTTTTGTCATTCATCAACTCTAGTTTTTGTAAGGACAGTGAAGTGAACAACACGTCTGTGGGCGAAAATGACTATTATTTTGGGTGAAGTGTTAATTCTGTCTGTCGATTCATCCGGATTTCATTTGAAATACTTATCATCTGTCCCATGAATTGCGTGACGGTCAGCACGCTTTCCCGGCTATACAGTTTCCATTGTTAAAAGTCACACGAACTAAAAATCCGCGGTACATTTTACAGCTGGTTCTATTTTGAGAGTGTGGCGCCAGAATGCAAAAAATTCCGGAAGGTGAATTAGCTATTTTGAACAGACCTTGCGTTTGGCTGCAGTTTTCAGACCTTTTAGTAACCTATGGTTATAGAAACCGGATGGCACATCACGAACATTTTCACAGGAAAAATTGTATTGCGCATTACAGGACTGATAACCTTTTCCTAAATATGTCACACTAAACTTAACACAGAAAAGCACACGCCCATTCTTTGCATGTGATGAGTACATTTAAATTTCTATAGGCCCGCAAACATGCTTTTTGATAGGAAATTACAAACTTATGCGGCGTTTTTTCCACTTTGGACGTATTAAGTATTTCCTCTAAAATTTGACTCTCGTGTTTATTAAACCCGCGCGGTGTGAAGCACTACATTCGTGATGATGATCGTCTTTGATAGACTGTTTTATATAGCTAAAGGTCTCATTGACGAATTTGCATACTTCGCGAAACAAATAACTTTCGGTGTTTATTAGTATGCAGTAGTAACATCCAATTTCGTCATGTACGTCTACACTTGGACGAAAACATGACTAATGGTCTTAAGTTTCCGTTCAGATGGGTTGTATAATCAACACTACTGTAGCTAACCTGGTGAGACTGAATTGTCACTGGGTGTTGGAAGTGCGGTGATCATACCGTAATTCCATGACACGTGACCTGTTGCTTTCTGCTACGTTCAATTGTTTACTTCTAGCCTGCCTCAAATGCCACTAAACTAGTAATTGGCTCATCTGGTTTGAAGGACGTTCTGCGTTGGAAGTGACCAGCTGTTCACAACTTGTTATATGAAATTACATTTTGACTAAGACCCTTAGACTGTAGCTTGCGTTCAATAAAGTATCAGCAATTAACAGATCCTGCTTTAATTCACAATGCGACATCCAGGAAACAGTTTGACTGCAAGTATTGCAAATCCTCCTCCGGACCTGTCCCAGAAATATACAGTAACGCCACGTTTATTAAAACATATCTCAGGGGAAGATAGTAAAATGACAAACAGTCATGAAGAATAGTACATAGTACTGATCCTGTGTGTGTCCAAACACGAATGCCCTACTGAACTATTGCTTTTCATCTCTTTTAATCAGACATTAATTGAAAATTATTGGTGAAAAATTCTGGCAGACCATTAAGTATACTATAACACTCAGAATATCGCAGTTTAAATAGAGCTGTGCAGATATTGAAAGTTAACTACCCAAGTGCCCAACAAGGACTATGTCACGATTTGAAGTATAGTAAGTATTAATCTATGTGTAAACCTCTGTAGAATGATGTGTGGATTTCGGTAGTTTAGTTGGCCAATAACTAATAACAACTACGTTTATAAAGCAATTTGAAGCAATCCAAATGATCGAATAATGAACAAAGAGTCTACCAAGTAAATAAACATATGACTGGGCAGCTGTCCAAACAATCCCGATGTTTAGTCACTAACCTGGAAATCGGCGGTTAAACCATCACGGCAGATATTCAGTAGAGCGCTCAGATTTTCATGATATGTAAAATGTTTCAATCTATAGCGACCAGTCCCAGGACCACTGAACTATGTTACCTTTGAGGGTTTGAAGGCCGGATGTGAGGATTTACATTTGCTCATATTAAAGCCGTGGATCATTTATGTTAAGTTTTACTACTGTTACTTCTGTTATTATTCAAGTTTTACCCGCTTAAAATTTATCTATCCCTGTGTCCAATTAGACCGTGCCAAAGATAGGTAACCGCTGAAAGCGAATTGATCATTTGCTTCAGCATGACTAATTTCCGCTTGTTCACTAACGAAGTGTTACTGTATATGAGAGGTCCTCTAGACGCAAGACTTTCAGAAATTTATTCATTGTGTCTGTTTACGCTCCTACTGACTGTAGTGACGTCGGCGTCAAAGACGCATTTTACTCGGATCTGGCCGCTCTCCTTCGGTCGACACGTGGCTCTGATATAGTCGTTCTGACCGGAGATATAAATGCTCAGGTCGGCCGCCTTGGTGAGGCCGAATCTCGTTTAGGTGGCAGGCTTGAGATAACGCCTCATCAGTCAGATAATGGCTGGCTATTGTTGCAGCTGTGCGCTGAGTATAAGCCATTTTTAACCAGACTAGTTTTAGGCATCGTTCACGTCATTGCTATACTTGGCGCCCACCTGCTCCGAATCAGGCCTGGTCTCAGATAGACCACATAGCTGTTAGTTACCGGTGGCGTGGTTCCATCCAAGACTGTCGTTCTTATTGGAGCACGTACTTAGACTCAGATCATGCGTTAGTACGTTGTCGTTTCGTTCTTACTTTTGCTGGTCAACGACCCTACCGACGGCAACGACTGGCTGTTGAGAAATTGGCTTTACCATCAGTAAAGCATAAGTACCAAACCAGTTCAGAAAACTGCCCTAGTGGTACTCAATCCGATGATCCTAATAGTTGATGGAAACAAATCTTACAAGCTATTTAAAAAGTGGGTACTATAGCATGCGGTGCAGGGGTACACAAGTTTGACAAACATTGGATTTCAGAGAAATCTCTGGAGTTGTTAGAAGTCAGACGGAAGATTCCTGCTGGTAGTTCACATAATAAGTCTAGAAGAGATACCCGTAAGAACCTGAAACGTAGTCTAAAGGCTGATCGTGAGGCTTGGTTGGTGGAAAAAGTTAAGGAAATGGAGATCTCTTCTGCCTCAGGGAACAGCGGCAAACGTTTTAAGCTGATGTCTGTTACTGGTCCCAAGCGACCGTCTGTCAGTGAAGCTACCATCGAGGCAGATGGCACACTAATTTATGATTAGTCCAGAAGGTTGGAACGCTGGGCGGAACACTTTGAGGTTCAATTTAGCTGGCCTCCTGCTTCTACCGTGCTGCCTTCAAAAACTTGTGATATAGCGCCCTAGTCGGTAGATTTAGAACCACCCACTGAGATTGAGGTTCGCAATTGTATCTCGGCTCTCAATCGTAATAAGGCTGCTGGTCCAGATGATCTAGTGCCAGTACTTTTTAAAGAAGGTGGAGAGGTGTTAGTTGAGGCACTGACTCAGCTGTTTCAACTTGTGTGGTTGACGGAGGCCATCCATCCGTGCTGGGGTCACGCGATAATAGTTCCTATATTCAAAAAGGGTATCAGGAGCTCTTGTGAAAACCATAGGGGAATTAGCTTGACCGCAGTCATTTCTAGGGTTCTGGCCTCCATTATATTTCGTCGACTCGCTGCGGCTCGGGAGTTAAACATCAGAGAAGAACAGACAGGGTTTCGTCCTGGTCGGGGATGTATAGATCACAATTTTACCCTTCGTCAAATTTTGGAGCAACGTCATGTATGCCGCCGGCCAACAATTGCCATATTTCTCCACTATAATGATACGTTTGATTTGGTGGATCGATCTACATTTTTCTGGTTGCCTAAACGCAGGGGTGTACCGACCAATTATGTGAACATACTGTCGGCGCTTTATTCCCATACTTAAGTTCAAGTTAGGGTTTACGGTGAATTATCTGACAGTTTCAGCACCAGCAGGGGCGTTCGTCAAGGCTGTCCCCTTTCACCACTTTTGTTCAATTTCGTCATGGATGAAATAATGGAGGACTGTCTGCGGCACTCAAATGATTCCGGTGTGGACCTCCTACCTAGTGGAAGGCTGACTGATCTTGATTATGCTGACGATAAGGTGTTGCTGTTTGACAACTTTCAAGCGGCACAAGCAACGCTGAACCCAATTTCGCGTTCTCCTAAGTATTTCGGAAGGCGCTTTGCAGCCTCGAAATGCAAAGTACTTCTGCAAGATTGCTGTGATTACGTAGATTTAATATTAGATAATGAAGTCATGAGGGTTGTTGACCGGTTTGTATATCTGGGGAGCTGCATCAGCGGCGGCGGCGGAGATGTAGGGAAGAAAACAGAAGCGCGTATTTCCAAGGCTAGAGCGGTGTTCGCTAATCTGAAGCACTTATGGCGACACAGAGGTATCTTTCTGAAGCCTAAGGGTCGCGTATATCAGACAACCGTGAGGACTGTATTACTTTACGGCAGCGAAACATGGCCGCTCAAGGTAGAGGACGTGAACCGCCTTCAGGTGTTTGACCATCGACGTCTGCGTTCAATCTCTCGTATCGAGTGGCACCAACGAGTGAGCAACGAGGAGGTTAGGAAGCGGGTGTTTGGCACTGATTTTCAAACCAGTTCTATCATTGAATCCTTATACTTGCACAAACTCCGGTAGTTAGGTCATGTATTAAAGATGCCAGCTGATCGTTTACCAGACCGAGCACTCTGCCGACGCTTCGACCAATTGGTGTAAGGTGCGAGTTGGACAGATGATGATCTGGCGTAGATAAATGAAATCGTTCACGAAGGGATTGAGCACTGTAGATCGGGTTCGTCTTCCGGGCTTGAGCCCTCGCGACTCACAGAGTCGGTGGTTCGAGACGTTAAGTGAGATGGCGGCTTACCGAGTTAAGTGGCAAGAATGTTGTCGTTGTTTGGTTGAGTTGTCTGTGAAGTGAGTGCACTTAGTGACGCGGGGGAGTAAAAATCGTAAGGAAACTGTCTTGCTGAAGACGCTTTACTTTCACTTACAAGCTGGTTGTTTGTTTGCAAGGTGCAGGCGCGTTGATGTTGTATGTCTGAATATAGAGATAGCTATTTTTAGTTACTAGGTCTCTTTCCCTCTCCCTTTTTTCTTCTCTCTTGCTATACAGGGTTTTTTTCTTCCTCATGGTTGTGTGGCAGTTAAGCATCAGTGTGAACCACTAATGTATTGCTGTCTATGATGATGATGATGTGGTCTTCATCTACAAATGTTTATCTTTGTTTGTTGGTTTCATTTTTTTTGTCTCCTTTGTCGTTTTCAGTACATGAGGTATGAATATCTATGAGACGACTAATGAACAGCGAATCATAACAGTCAAATCCTTAGTTTATCCCATTGTTGTGGACGCTGTTCCCACATCGGTGTAAGACCACTATGTTGCGTCGAACATCTCCATTCAACTAGTGAATTATTTAACTTTTCAACACTCAGTATAGGTATTTTACAGATGTGGAAGCTATCAACTGTTTGACTCCATGAGTTTTCATTTAACTTCGTATGAAGTCAGAGGTGACATAATTTGATTATGAACAACGCGAGTTGTCGTAGTTCAGGCTGAACCGACTTCATCTCTCTGAACTTTGTGGGACATGTGTGATATTGTGTCGGTTTGAGCACATTTCACAGTGAACGATTGATAATGGAACGATGTACAGGGCGATGAGTATGCTCTGTCCACCCATCGGCTAGTTTAGGTGATTGAAGCACCTAACAAAATTAAGTCAAAACTCAAGAAGTGCACAGATTCTGACAGTACACTTCGTGATGATGGCTGATCAGATACAAGAATTCAAGGTAGGTCCCCTGAAATTTCCACCTCACGTAGCTGCTTAGAGTGCACTCGGATTGGGGTTGAATAGTTTCATTGGTATTTACACGTAGTTCTAAAAGAACCTAGTTGAGACGGTTACTCGTGTCTCACTGAGGGTGGTAGCTGCGTTAACAAACACACAATACAGCGGCAAGCAAAAAGACTACACTATTATGGCGGTCGCTGTCTAAAGAGGGTTTACTGGGAAGAAGTGTAGAACGCGCATCGTCTTCATACGGATGGTCGTAGTTGGGAAGTGCGGATTATAAGAACTCACTACTGAAGACTATGACTGAGTGTTGGGCGTGTCTGCCATAATCCGGTCAGACTGAAACAGTGGTTCATATAGGGTGAATCGCGTTGAATCGTTGAGACACAATGGGATAACGAAAGTAATATACTGGAATCCCATGCAAAAACTGCAACGACAAGTTGGTACCGTGGACACAGAAATGATTTCCGTTGAATTTTCACCAGCGTACATTGCAACCGATTGCGTCCACATACCAAAACCAAGCACCTGAACAGTGGCTAGGGAAATAGAACCGTACATAGAGAAGAATGCCACAAACGCACATGTTTATCGAATCAATCCGAGTTTGCTACCATAATAAAAACGGGCTAACAATCAGTTCACGTTGCTTAAAGTTTGAGGTGCATTTCCAGTTACCGAGATTCCCGTAACGCATGGCAACCGATAACTACCAGTTGTGCAGACCATCCACAATATCTTCAAGTTGTTCACTTGCTAACGTACAATCAAGTGTTAAGTAAACAGAGAACTTGGCTGTATGCTTCGTGCTGATTTTGCAGTTGAGACGACACTTTAATTTATCAGCCATCCAACCCGTTTCAAAATGTGATCTGCTCAAGTGACCGGGCACCTATATCCGGCTTCTTGGTTTGGAATGATAATGCATCTTCAGCCGAAAGCGATGAGATTCGAGTTGTGGTGTAATTTACGACCAGTATGACTGAGTAACAACTGCTTTGTAATACACAACTCAATATTCAGATGACGGCGTTACCAGCGTTTTCACATTTGTGGAGCAGCTGCAGATGGCAGTTCATTCTAGATACATTAAGCAAAACGTTACTCGTGACGTGAGACTCACTATTTCTTGTCAGGACTATCAAAGCAACCGTTTTTTATTCAAGATGTTCATGAGTAATGTGTGTCCTGGCTCTTGGCTGTCTGGATTAGGTAGTTCGCTCGCAGTGTAAGGTGATGTTCTCAGAATATTCTGCGTTTACTGAATATATGCGGTCTGTGCATGGCAAATAATTGACCTCGATACTGTACCATCAACGCAGCGTGAAGCATTCGATTGCACGTATACTTAGCTCACTTTCCAAACCAGGTCTTATGTTCCAACAGAGCAAATTGCACTGCGATGAACAAAGCTCAACTTACTGACCAGGAAAGCAGAAATGAATTGAAAACCTAACGAATCAAATTGGCACTTCGACTATGAACTCACCTTACCGAGTATGCAGCAACTTCTGAATGCATGTCACTATGGAAACAACGTTGGGGTATTTCAGGTCGTTTTCGAAACTGACAACAATGGACTGCTACATTTTGAGAGGTCTTGCTTACCAGAAGACTATGGTTCATCCTTTTAAAGGGAGGTAACTTAGAGGTCAGTTTATTTATTATTGCCTGATGACGAATACTATTTAAACAAAAATACCTTTACCAGTTCGTATTTCTGTTATTCGACCTACGCGCGAGGCGAATCTTCTTCTATACCTATACCGTTTGCCAACACTTGTACTTGGAAAAAGAGGCTTAACGCTGTAAGTATGCATGGGTCGAGAAGTGCACATTATTTCCATACCATATTCCGTGATTCAGAGTGCGCTTCCAATTGGACGGATACACAACTTCTTGTTTTATCCATGATTTATTAGATGACTCATTGATCATGAAGTATTGAGGTTAACAAAATGACCCGTGCGGAGTGTTTTGGTCACAGAAACTAGGGCATTTGCAAGACGATGGTTTTGTTCTGCGTTCAAGAAAATGATAGACAAACCTACCTGAGCCAATGCGGTGATCCACCTCCAAAACACCATATTCAAACTACCTTGAGATAATGAAGATAGGTTTGTACTGATTACAATCGTTAGTTTCCTGCATTCTGTTGCATTAGCTTCGCTACCAGTGTTCCATTTTGTGCAGTTGTCTACAATCTGCAGTTTGAACTATTTGAATTGTACTGAAAACCGCGACTCTATATGTGTCGTGTTGTAACGTTATCTTGATTCATATGTTTCAAGATGCCATGCTAAATCGTTGCAGTTTGTCTACTTATTTTTCGTAAGCCTGGAAAGATTTCCTTCATTTTTGCCAATAGTTCAACAAACAGAACTCGTCGGTCAGCACAAAGACAAGAAAGCGTGTCTAAAATCCGATTCGAACATCTATTATACGAACTTATCAACACAGTCCAAATTAGTACAGTTATGAGGAATTTTGTTAGCAGTTCATGAGGCGTTTGTTCAACTTTAAACTGGAAAGTACGTATTGTTGTCCATTTCTGATTAGCTGGCATTGAACGGAGACTTACATTGTTTATCCGAAACCGTTTAAAATTTTCTGGCATCGTACCTAATCGATACAATCTTCATTGTCTTGGCATGTTAATTTGAAAAAGACGTATTAAGGTCTCAATTTATTCTCGCAATCAAAGTTCACAGCCAATTTTAGATTTGAAGAACCTTCAACAGAAGTTGTATGGTTTTATCAAGTGATAAATTCGTGGCAAAGTAATGAAGAAACTCAGTCAGAAGAGAAAAAACCTTGTTATATGTATAATCTACGGAAAATGTTGTTTCAAAGGAAACAAAACACTGAGCATAATGCCAGTTCACAAGTTCACAATATGAACAACACGCACAGGACTCCAGCTTTGATGTGTGGCTGATTTCCGGCGGGTATACCAGGAAATGAAACAGTGAATTCCATGTCTGTGCTTGCTAGATATCTTCTACGAGGTAGAATCGAAATCCAACTCGTTTGCGTTTGTGACAGGTGGTTTTATACTCAGTTTACTTGTCTGACACCTAAAGTGACTAATTGTCCCAACAGAGGTGTTTAACCAAATGATTTACGAGTAACACTCATAAGGCCAGATTATTCTGAGTTGACACAATAATGCTCCCCTTGTCAGTTACCGATTATCTTGTTCTTTTACCCTTGTTCTTTTACACTTGTAATATAAAACTTTTAGTAGCTAATAAGTAGGGTTAGAATACAAAATGTTATCTAGCCTTTTTACTTTCCCGATTCGAAGTCAGAGGATTTTTGAAAAGCTGCACGTTGAACCTGACTGGCGAACGTGTACATCCTGTCATTATACCAAGACCATTCTGCCTACATCAGTTTCACATTTACAGAGACTTGTAATATTGCACGCCTTAATGTGTTAATACGTTGTACTATGGAACCCATCTCATGGAGAAGCTTATATGACAAATGCTTGTGGGATGCACTGTACTGAGCCGCTAGTTGATACTTCAAATCCAGTAAGTTACTTCACCAAGAAAACTTAGTGCCTGAAAGCTAAGTGTAGTTTAGTAAAACTGCCAGAATACAAAATTGTGCATTTAAAATGGTGTTGTTATTATTCATTTTATCTAGTCAATGAGATTATTGCAATTCATTTGATAATTAGCTCAACATGAGGGCTTACTGATGATTAGGAAACCTCTTAGAATAAGTTTTACACTAAACCAATTTAATCACCACAGTGATAAGTCAAAGTACCGTGTAAAGCTTTTTGGCTACCTAGAATTATTTCGACAGCTGAGTAAAACAATCTGTAACCGTCGTTAAGTTATACTACTGATGAATAGCAGTGTCCAATTTTTGAATTTGTGGCTTGGCTTAAAACAATAAACGGGGGATGTTTTAGTAGTATACACTTGTTCTTAGTGAACAGGTCGGTATAATCTGTTTCGAAGCGGTGCAGAACATTCACATCTCCTAAAAACATCTCACTAGTTATTGCTCGTTTTTCACCAAATACCAAGCTTGTTGAACAGCTGTAATGAAAAACACTCTTCTTTGATATAAACAGGTTTGTTAACTTACAAACTATCTTACTAGATTTCAAGCAAACAGTCTTACCATTCTCGATGAACATTCGATCAAAACATAGTAATCTATCCTCCCAAAACACGGTTAACCTTTCGAATTACTGAGTAGTGAGAATGAGCGTGTTTTGTGGGCGTGGCTGTGTTAGTTCTGAAAGCACAAGTTCCAAACATCTTTGAGTTGAGTAGACTAGAAAACTGCTTGAACAGTGTATGACCAATGAACCTAATTAAAACTGGAAGAATAAAATTATTACAAGGTCAGTCGTTGTAACATCGATAATCCGTGTACTGCGAGTGCCTGCCGAAGTTTCAAAGTGATTTTAGTTAGTGAACGGAAGGTTCCAGTAAGAGCCCTGTCTCCTTGGACCGGGTTTCGTTTGAACTTCCAGAATGAGCATTGATGAACTTCTTTCTTGTTGGTTTTTGTCAAATAAGTTGCGCTATGTTGTCTATGTTTTAATTGAATCTGCTGACTTCCGTACTATCAGTTGAGTTTCCCAAATTATGTGGTTTATTTATTGAGAGGGTTTGTCACATAGCTGCCCACGGTTGTGGGGTGAACAGATCAGTTAGTTTGAACATAAACAAGTTTAATCAAAAACAGTGTTAAACATAGACTAAGCTGTATAAAACCAATCGTTGCATAGTTATTACCAAGCAACAGTTTTTGATAATTGTACATATCTGCTCCTACTAAATGAATCACCTATTGTTATTACCTGAGCTCTCAAGTGAATAAGCTTACTGCTTTGGCTATACAGAAAGTTTTCTGTTACAAGTTTCGACAAAATTAAATAATTCTTCCACAGTATGCAAATCTCAGTATAGTTGAGGCGACCGCTCCATTGGAAAGATTAATTCGCGAGTGCAACCTAGGGTGTTTGCTTGCTTAGTTGGACATCACCAGTTCACAGTTTGAGTAAGTAAAAGAAAAACAAAACCTCACTCTACTTGAAACCGGATACGAAGTAGTTCCCTAAAACTTTGCGTGAGCTAAACAGGAACCTAAGAGGATATCTCATAGTCTATATTTGGGAATACTTTTTTCAATATCATAGATGACCTGATAAGTGGACAAGTTGAGTCTTTGTATCGTATTTCGAGTATCTGTCGTTTAGTCTGTTTGTGTGTGGATGTGCTATAGGCCACATCTGTCTCCCTTTGTGCCAGACAGAACAGCGTGTCCGTGGTTCAAGTCCCGGCAGTGGTGATGATATGCACTACTGACGAGCTCTAATGAGAGCGAAACTCGAGTCTAGTGCTTCTTTTTGAAAGGGGTCAACTGGAAATTCTATGGGAATGTGACAGCTGCGATCAATTGTCGGTGATGTTCAATCTTTATGAGAATCCTTATAATCAAGTAACATTCTAGCGCACGTTCGTATTGGTTATGAGTTTATTTGGCTGCTATATTATGATTGGTGGATACATCCCCATCATACACTGAATACTCTAATTGAACACAATTAGATCATCCATTTTGCCCAAACTCAAGCATGAATAAATGTTACCAGTTAGTGAGCCAAGTGGATTTCAATGTCAATGACCCTACACAAAGATTTGGAGGTAAAGGCAAATCTCGTTAATATTACGGCGGTTAAATGACCTTTGCAATTGAGGTTATGCTATTGAGAAAGTAAATATCAACCGTGATAAAAATTCCGTCGCAGTTTTTGATCGCACTGGAATTGCAAGACTGTATTCTGGAAAATAAAATGCAAGAACCAATGTGAACTTATATACCAGTATGCTGATACAGCAATCTGATACATGTAATTCGAACGAGGAATAAGTCCAATATAATATGCCCATACACAAGTTTCTGAAACCGATTTACGTATCCACTCAATCGGCCAAGTTACATGAATTTACCGGCTAACTGATCGCTTACGTTAAAACGAACACATCAAGAATGATGAATGAAAAGAGTGTATACGGATCACTCAGTGTTGTATAAAACGCCAAAGCGCCTTGTGATTGATCAGATTCGTAACTGGTCGTGAACACTCGTTTTATTAATTCACAGATCCGTACGTTCGTGCTTACTTTCTGTTGTAACCTTGAGGCTGTTTAGAAGGCCTATCACCACTTTGCATGAGTGGAACTGATACTGCAAATATTGCCCAACGCACGTTTCATGACAAGTTTATGTTGAACCATTTGACGAAAAAAGATCCCGTTGCGCGCTTTCTTGCTTGCACAGAATCCTGTTCAGTGCCTACATGAGAAGGATTAGTTTGCACACCCTTTTCAGTTATGTATGATGTAATAAAAACAATTGTAGCAAGATGGAACTACCATAGAGGTCTGATTTAATGGCGTTTAGTTTGTTCCATCGTAGTTTAGAGAGGGTTGCAACTACCGAGGTCAGAAACCAATGAAATGGACAGGGCAGATTTATTTTAGACAAGGGCACACGTGTAAATACAAAATGATCACGGTTGTAGAAGTCAAGTAAAACAACCTATGAGGCATTTAGTGAACTGTTGAAGAAGTCCTTTCAAATTGGAATTACAGGCGGGGCTCATGTTTAACGACATTTGTTTACTTATTGAAGATCCAAGCAAAGGACTAGGTGTCCACTTTCTGTGAACAGGGTAAACCTCACAGATTGATTCCACTTCCTATAGATGTAGAGTGCACTATTCCTTCGAAATTCAGCTTTATTCGAAGAGAAGTTTTTTAGTCAGTTTAGTAATGCACCTGACTCAACGGAAATGATAAAAACTCTGCTTTTAATGCATTCACACTTTGCTTCGCATCCGCAGCACCATCAAAGAAGACATCGGCTGCATCCTAACTGAACTTGTCTGTGGAAACACCCTATGACCGCCAGGTGAAATGTTCACGGACCCTAGAACCATAGGTTAGATAGACCCAGCTTCCTACGTTACACGTTTGGATCTGCATGTGCACAAGATGAAACCCACCCTCGACTTGGGTCACTACGAAGAAAAATTAAGTGCACGAAAACCTGCGCACATGTCTCTTCGAGTTTATCAGTGTTGATGCACAAAAGAAGCTCCTTCAGCCACCATACAACTACCCGTCTAGAGTACCCAAACGCAAAGACAATTATTTCGTCATCATGATTCGGTAGGCGACAACCACCTGAAAGTGGCTCATGTAGATTCCTCCTACCTGCCTCATTCTCCTCCACCCGATTTGCCAGGCAAAACCGTTTTTGAACAGAACGAAAGTGGTCAGAATCATTACCAAGCTTGAATACATTTCGGTCGTAAAATTGGTCCAGAAAAAAGAGTGCGGTTCAGGCTGTATCGAATTTAACAGCACAGTAGAGCAGAAAAACAATGAAACCAAATGCAAACAAACAGGCTCTTCCTAAATTGAAGAAAGGCTTTTCAAGGTATTCACCATATGGTTGTCTTCCACTGTTAATTTCGGTCTAAACAACTTATTGAATATTAATGCTACGCAACATGAAAGTTTCTAAAAGTTCCCACGAATGTGTAACGTGCGGTCGAAACCAGCAAGCGTGCATAGGTTGAATTTGAATCTTGTAACGGAGCGTGCTGCTGTGTTGTTGGCGCCGTTTTAGTTTTCGTTTGTATAAGTCGTGTGCATGGCTTACTGGTCCTACAGTTCATGTTTGTATGTGCTATCTTTTTTTACAGGATTGCTATTGGAACCCCGATTTCGGAAGAACGCTGTCTGCCGATGTCTCTACGTAGCCCCACAGTTGGTCTGTAAGTGTAACGGACAATCAGAGAAGAAACATTCGGCTCGCATGTTACAAATGTATGTCTACAGGAATATTTGGATGTTCCTTGGTTGATGCAACGTACACATCTAGCTCCCGCACTTCCTAAGAAGAATTACTGCTTAAAGTTAACTAAATAAATCCACACTTTTTGCTTAATAGACATTATTACTGTTTACATTTATACATTCGACCTTTGGACCAAAGATTGATTTAAAAATCTATTTATTTGTGTAAACACCGATGACAAGCATCTGCTACCAACAGACCGTCTGTTCGTTTCGTGGCCACTTGCTCACCAGCAAAAACCTGTTGCAAGTTTATTTTTGTTTAATCAAAAAAGTGAGCCTTTTCAATTTTCTGTACTTCACTTACTCTAACTACACGCCATAATCGTGTAAAAACGCACGAAAATAAATTTAGAATTTTGAATCTTCATTTAATTACTCCCTCACATTTACACTGTTGGTTTCATAGCACCTGTTGAAATGAATATTATGTGACACACTACAGTAGGGTCACGTATTAGGATATATATTATGGCCGCAAATAAATATTATAGTTATCGTTAAAAAACCGATTAATGTATTCATTCTGTATAACAAATTATTCTTACTCTTCCACTAGTTCTATGAGCCGACAATCTGAGTTTCTAAACGGGCATTATCTCAGTAAACCGATGGCTGCCGCAGCAAGCAATAAGGAAACACATACAGTCGGTTTTATGGTATAGACTGTACATAATCCTCATAGAGAAAATCTATTGATGAAAACCTAGTTTGCATAAAACATTATTTTTTGTGTGTGTGACTGTTCCGTTACATACACCAAATTTACTGTCTGTGAGTATCGTGCATTAGAAGTTTACCTTGCCCAAAGTTAGTTCGTCCCTCTGGTGATAAGAACAAAAAGCGACATTTTTCACAATAGTTCTGTTCGACTGCGGCCAAGCTTTCGAAAACGATAGTTCAACTATGCTTAATTTGACTTTAAGATGCAGACCAAGTGAACCGAGGGAGGGTGTGTAATACTGGTGAGCATTAACTGGCGATTAAAACTTTACTTTAGCTCTCCCTGTAAGAGGGCACTGGCCCGGAGGTTTACCTGAATACAAAACCAATACTCACACCTCAGTGAAGTGCCCTTGACTGATAACAGATCATTAATGTCCGACTCGCACTGTAGTTCACCGTTCGTGCACTCGCGTTTATCAACCTGGGTGCTAATTCGGAACTCAGTGATGTGAACTGTCAGCTTATGTCTGTCTGACTGACGTTTTCCACCGTCGTTTTTGTTTGTCATTTTTCGCAAGCTTAGCAAACTTCGCTTAGTGACGACTCGTTCCATCTGTGGGCTTTGTATATATCCCACAATCACTTTGCGACATTCCGCTGAAGGTCCGAATGACCTCCTTTTTGGGTTGGTCATCCTCGACAGAATGTGCGTGGTGTCCAATAAGAGAAAAGGCATAAACGGCTCTGGATTCTATAATGTTTTGATATCAAGAAACATTTTTAAATGATGGAAATGTGTGATACATAACTTTACTGGCTATAATAGATTCGGTAATTTCAATTCATTTGATAAACAGTCGCCAGTTGGGGACCGAAGAGTTCACGCAATGTTGTGTGATGGGATTATATTATTGCTATTTATTGCTACTGGAGTTATTGAACGTTTTGAAACACATCGATTTCATGTCACTATAAACCAGCTACAGCTGATTAGTTCCGATTTGTGGAAATACTGAGCAGATCGGTACTTCGTTGAAATTGAACATGAGAATAAATAACAAAACGTTCGCACTTGTGCGCAAAAAAAGGAAGAATCTGTACATAATCACTTAATCGCTTGTCACTAATGTGTTTGTATTGAGCTTCTGTTTTATCACCTATGTATGCAGAGGGGAACTAGACATGCTGCCGGTGTGAAAAATTGATCGATTGCCAAATGTTACGGAACATATGGTTTCTAAACTTTGCTACACATGAGAATCGGCGAGACAACTGAAAAAAAAACAGAACTTTCTTCAGCAGTCTGAAAAGATAAACACCAAAAAACACTTTCTGAATGCACGATTCAAACGTAACACATCAGATTGTGTCCCAGGTGTAACTGCTGCACGATGGACTACAACATCTGTTAGTAAAAACCTTGTATTTATCTGTTGATACGCATTTGTGAGCATTGTAAGATATCTTACATCAGGAAGAACTCAGTATATTTTCGCAGACAAAAATTATCACTTTGGAAAGAAGCAACTTTACTATGTAACTAACAAAAATGACAGCATTCCTATTAATGTTGTACACTCCTGTTGTGACACTTCCAGTAGTAATAGTGATCGCTGAGCAAGTTGACATGTGTGAAATGATAGACAGTAGTTTTGTTTGGAAGCCATTCGAATAACTTCGTCTGTGGCTGTTCTTCATTCGGATGTCTTGTGTGCTTTGCACAATGCTTACGCCAAAGGACGAAACACTCGGTAATTACGTGAAGAGTTTTCAAGTCAAAAAATTGTAAATAACCCAACTGTGAATTTATATAGATTGTTCGCAAATGTTACAATCGAAAACCCGTCCACTCTTGATTTTATTACTGATGCGCAGTACGGGATTTCAGTTTTCGTTTAAAGTGAACACCCACAACTGATCGCACCTGTCGCTTACCCATGGACTTTTTAGTCGGTCGATTTTGATTTGCTTATGTAAGAGAAAACATTCGAAGTCGGTCTGCGCGAGCAATATTTGACCTCCAAGGAAAAGCAGAAGCACCGTTATCTACGACCTATCCGCCCCTGGAGAAGACGAAGGCAAGTCCCAATTATCTGTGACAGATTTTTCGAATTGCTTACGGTGCAATATCATAGTAACTGCCTTTTTCACTGCAGTTTTAAGCGACAACGACGGGGATGGTATGAACATAACGGGCAATTTTGTGTGTATTACCGGATCTTTAGCAAAATCAACGTCTGTATTTTCGTGTGCGCCCCAGATCTGTTCCAGCCTGGACAGCGAGAAGACTGAACTCGAAACAAGGTGATTGTATTTCAGATTCATTCTATTCCTAGCAATTTTGTACACTGAAGTAAGCTCGAATCTTCATTGCACCAATTAGAAAAAATGAATTTCATAGATCTTTCTAATATAGAACTTTCTCAGTACTAAGGATGTAACGTATAAATGGTTGGAATTGTGTGACCACAATAAACATTCAGCAACAACTGACCGAAATCGGTAGTGATAAATCATGGGCATCTTCAGTCTTTTGCAAACGAAGGTGTGTGGAAACTTGTTTTGGTGTGCTGAGTTTGTGTGTAAATTCCGCGGTTTCCCATTAATGACAACGCTGTTACGACAAACTCTGTAAGTTGCGGTGGATTGGCCAAACCGTCCTCCCAGCAATTCATGGAACGCTTTGTTTTGGTGAGTTACCTAGGAAATGTTTATTTCATTTATGCAACAGAAATTCCAGCATTGAATGATGGGGGAAAACGGAGTAATTTTCACATCAAGCTCGTACTGAGAACTTTCCTTATTACGGGGTTTACCGTTTGGATGGAAATGTCTTGTTACTCGAGGTACTCTAATCTCCTCATAACAGACGAAGCTCACAGGAGAGCAGCCTAGATCAAAGACAGTCAGATCAAAGCTCTGACCAGTTGTCGTTAATGAGCTGCTCTAATAAAAAACCTCTCATGAGGTTTTTCCACGAGTCAAACATCCATGATAAAACATCCAGATATTTACCTACGCTCACTAACAAACTGACTTCCCTATTCCGGGTCTGCTGCAGTGAACGTAAATTGGACCAATCTGTCCAGCTGTGATTCTCTTCGGATATTTCTATCGCATGCTTGTGTTTATTAAAATCTTCATCCTAGGCCCATCAACCTCGTGGTTGCAAACACGTATTGTTTTTAAACGTCACCATCTTAACGATGGATATGTCCTACCAGTTCCGGTCACAAGCAGCATTCCAATTCGGCAGATCGAAATCAAGTCAGTTTCTGAGTATTAAATTACAGGTTTTGGAGGAACGGAGGGGATATCTATCGTGCTGATAACAATTAACCTGAGTAGAAAATTAATCGAACTGAATTAGGTTACGCTACCCACTGTAACATTCCATGAATTCTAATCGCTCACGTAGGGATTTACGTTTACTAAGAGTAAACAGCCTAATGTTTTTTAAAAAGGGCACGCCAGAACGTCCCTTTTTGTGCTATACGTGGGAACAAATATGAGTGATTTTCAATTTAAAAGCATTCTGAGCAGTGAAGCGAAAAAATTCACTGAACATTTGTCCGTCAACAGTTTGATAATAAGTTGTGAAAAAGATCCAATAAAAACAATTTGAAAAAGCCCAAAGTGTGTCTGATAGGGATATTTCAATACTACAATTGAACACGTTGATGGAATGATTGTTAGTGAACAAACACTCTTGAAGTCTATTAGAAAATTCATCAGATCTACTTCTCTGCTGTGATATAGAATGACGGTAACCAAAATGACATATTCATCCCAATCCCTCTGTTGGTGACTACTGGTACGTAGAAGATGAGGAATGTCCAGTGGCCACCGTATTAAGAACTTACAATGCTGCCGACCAAAGCTTCATTTGTAAACAAGAAGTCCACGTTTATTTTGTCTCGCAATTTTTCGAATTTCTCTGTCAGCAGCAGTGTAGGCTACGTAGGAAAAACAGACCGACAACTATCTTTGCAAAGATACAAGCAAGTATCCAAACGATTAGAAGCACTGCCAGAAAAATCGAAAATCTTTGTTGAAACTGACTTACCAAATGTAACTTCTTAAGTAACTAAGGAACTTATCGTAACTACTCAAAAAACGTAAACTTCATAAAAAGTCATTCTCGCTTTCTCATTGAAAATTGACGGTATTCTTCGGCCCACTGATTCACTCGTAGTCTGAATATGAGATACAAATCAAATGTTGAGAAATACTTTACTGTAGACTACCTTGTTCAGTATTCTTTCACATTTTTTGTTTGCTTTCGGTTACTCATCTTTAAATACGTTGCTGGTCAACAGAAATGACCACACTGTAGTTGACAAGAAACAACAGTGAATGTTTTATTCCTCTTCTCAAAAGATAACGACTAACAAATTCAACGCTTATCGTTAAAAGTTAGGAACGAACCCTGTTTTTGGTTCGGATACCGCTGTAAGAACTTGATCACCCACAACTTTCTCAATATTGTTATGTTCAAATTCGATTACAGTATGCTTGATAAAGATCGTGCGAGGTGCCTAAAATCTACAACGTTATACTGCGTTCGTAATCTCATGTCATTCTCAGTTGGTCGGTTAAGCGCATAACAAACACGATCCTCGGAGGTTCTGGCTACGTTCCTATTACATTTAGTAAATCTATTCTCCAGTGACAATCGAACGGCCTTCAAAACGAGTCACTAATTCGAGCCTCAGTTAAAACACAAATCAATAAGTCTTCCCGTCCTAACTATACAGTGCTTCATCGGGATTGCACCTGGAATCACTCTAACGCCAAAAGGTGCTTTTTATATGGCTTTTGAGGGCTTACGTCTCCAAATAAGATGCCCAGTGTAGAAAATATTCGGCGCCTTCAAAACGGGCTTTTCAGATGGGAGTGTTTATTATAAGGATTTCTACTTAATGGAGCACTGTGACTAAATTAGTTAGGTTTATTTTAAAAACCCAACAAGATCGACAAGTAACCCACCCACAATCATAAAATTGCTTTCAGTCGGCCAGATATCTGTCTAGATATGGCGCATCCTCACTGCTTCTTTTGTCTGGTCTGCTCCTTATTGATACATTATTAATAACTGCTCGTGCTCAAAGTCTGTAGGCAAACAGTAAGTTTTATGTACTTTTAAAAAGCTACTGTGCTTATGGCAAGTGAGCTATCATGATAGATACGCACACTGAGGTGTTATCAGCATGCATCCTCTAGGCCTTCATACTAATACCAATGTAAGTGTTCACGAGTTAACAAATAATTGAGACCATCCAATTTCTAGGCTTTGTCACACGATGTTTATCAATAAAATTCAAATCTGAGACGATCAACATAAATGACGATGAGAAAGATCGTCAACATTCGTTCAAAAAGTTTTGTATGGTTTGATCTGAATGTGGTAGATCACCGAAGTAGCCTAAGACATAATAATTTAGTGCATTATACAGTAAGTTTATTTAAAACCAACTTACAGCAATTCACAGTACTAAGATGTAAAGCTGAAAGTTTTGACACCTAAGTAAAAAGTTACCTGGTCAGTTCACGTAAACGCAAACGATAGTTGGATTATATGAAGTGTGATGGGTGCACTTTGTTAAATTGCATTTTTCCAGCATTTTGAAGGGATTTTATTTTGCATGATAGGTTAAGTTACTTTACTACAAGTACGAAGACACCGAGACTTATTTCTTGATAGCCACTGAGTAGAATGAGAGAATTAAAGTCATACAGTAATGTATACATTTCAATTACCGTGTTCAAATTTATCACAATATATGCCAGTAATTCCGGTTGCTTAAATACACCGTTTTATTTGCGTCGCAGGGGTTGTATAATGAAGTATGGAATTCAACCCAAAGCAAGCAGTAAGTATTATTTCTCTGTTACCCCATGGACCAGGTCAAACTAGACCAAATATTCTGCTTTGTTGTGATAGTCCAGAATATCCGTGATTGTTTAATTTTCAGTCATTGAGTGAAACAGATGTTCTGGTTTAATATCATTCACGCTTGTTTTTAGGTCTCGCATTCAGTCAGATTTTTCAACCTGGTGTTTTTTTAAAGAGAACTGTTAAAATACAGGTTCGTTTCTGTTTGCGCTTACTAGTTGTCCATATCATTGCTGTAAATAATAATTTCGCCCTGGCTATATTTTCACAAAGCAGCCACATTTACCAGTGAGCTGTAGACCTCACAACAAACATGACCGCAGTATTTCGTACACGGGTTTAGCCATATTTGCTTTCGGTAATGAGAAAAGCACTCAAGACTGATACACTCTCATATAAGCAATACCCCAGTCTAATGTTTTTTCGAGAGCTATAAAGTCTGCCTGACAATGGAAGGTTAAGACAAATGTGTGTGGCTCCCAATTCCTTTGGATAAAATCTTTCTTAATATATCTGTAAGACCAAAATAACTCCCTGTTGTGTAAATTCAATAAAGAACATGTTATTGTCCAACTATGTAGGATGACGATGGTTGGATTTATAACAGATCCGTCCATCACCCTTAAAAATCACATCAAACGATACCGATGCTTCATAAGGTTCGATTGACTGTCAGTTGTTCAAATGGAACGTAAGCTGTACGTGGATTTAGGACAGGATCTGCTGCTATCATAATGAGGGAATAGTTAAACATGAAAATTACCCGATCTCTGAAGTAAATGCCACCAACAGCTGTATAATGGAAAGTTCATAAGTCAACTACTCCTGGCATATTTGTTATAAATTATGCAGTTATTTATGGTTGAGTTAAGAGAATTACGTCCTGTACGTTAGTATTTCATTAGACAAAGTTATTCCTCAATGACTTCCAGATTTGTCTATTACCCGATCAGTAGTACAAGACCGAATAGAACTGGAGTTGTGTTGTAGAAAATTTCCATTTGTTAGTCGACAGAACGAAATGTATCGATCATATGTTAACGCATACTAAATGTGATTTGTGTGGATGGTTAGTGAAAAAGTATTTAGTGTATCGGGTTGACACTTCTGTCAAATTAAAAATGAATGAACCCAGCAGGATCACTGTCATAACAAACATCAAACAACTCTGCACGGAAAGAATTTTTTAACAGTGATAAATAAGTATGAAGTGCTCAATCTTTGCCTACTCATTCATGCATTGATGATAAGTAGCTTGCTGATTGCTCAAAGGTTTACGATATTCTCTGTGTATAAGGTCTGTTTTTTATAAGTCATCACACGTTGTCGGTCGCCAAAAAAGTGAGCTGAACGGATGATTAATTAAATAACCTTTTTATGAGGCAAGCAAAACTGAAATTCAAGCCATTTATGCTCCTGAACGTTTGGTATTTTTAAAACGTGTGTAAGAGCAATTATTCTCTGATCTATAGTGAAAAAGTAGCAGATGTTTGAAATTGTAAACCAATCTACGCGGAAACTTGTGGTGCCAAAAAAAGTAGAACCTAGAGCACACTATTGTGAGATATGAACCATTCTCTATTACAATGACAAGAGACTGATGTACTTCTAACAATGAGCTGGAAAACCAATTGATCGTGACAAGAGAGACCTGTAACCCAATACCTTGGAATAACATTTCATCACATACCAAACACACAGTACAGCCTTCTGTGCATCTTATACTGCCCTTGTCGTGTGTGGTAATTCAACCCCTCGATATTATCCACACTAACTTCAATGTCTAGATTCTCTAAAATGGATTTATATTTCTCATGCCAAACTACTCGAGTTCATTTTTTAAATCACTTTTGAAGCAGTAACAATAATTGTCAAGAAATAACTGATTTTCCACAGCTAAATAACTATTGTTCACAGAAACTTGTTTACAGTTTGCGTGTCTGAGACACTCTTTTGTTTAAAATCTATTGTGTTATGTTGATAAGAGCGAAGCAACTCCACAAAATAGTTGGAAGCTACCAATAAACGATAGTGATTCAAACTTAATTCCTCCAACCGATTTAAGAAAAACTCTCCATAGCACTTGACTACTTGTTTATTTGAATGAAAAAACTATTCATTAACGAAATGCAGCTTCTCTTGTTTAACTGCCCTCTTCAAAATGGTGTTAAAAATAGCCGGAATGTTTTGATGTATATTTCAATCACAACTGCACCTGACCACTTTTGCGACTTCAAATAAAACGGAATAAAAGTAAGGTTATATAACTGTTTTCTCCCCTAGATTGGACCCATCGAACAGAGTTAGCCTGTTTATGAGATGGAACTAAATCGGCTGTAAATACTTGCCAGGGTCTTTCCGGAAATTCTCTTATCAACATCGTTTGCTTCACATGACTTGAATCGTGCCTTCTGAAAATTTAATATTTCCTTATGTACTCCTCTATCTTACTGGACGTGTCTGTCCAAAAGTAAAGTTCATTTGTTCTCTGAGTACAGCTTTTTACCCTAGCATGTGCTTTATCAACTTGTTCAATGGACTTCCGTTGCAAATCTTTTAAAATGACTATCCTGTCTCCTTTGAAAATTGTTCCTTCTCCTTGAACGAACTGGTAGCGTTCCTTGAAAAATACCGCCAGTTCTTCGGGTAGATTCTTTTTATCTTGTGGCTAGCCATTTTTTGTAACACGAATCGGCTTCTTTATTACTTGACTTACTCTCAACTTCATCCATACCCGACTGTCTTAATTGGCTTATTTCTGGTTGACTAATGGTCATTTTGCAGATTGATGTTTAGCTGCTGTGTTTTGAACGATTTCTCACTGGACAATTTGTGTATCCGGTGATTTCACATTCACATTGAGAAAGCACTTTTGTCGTATTTTTGCCACACGGTACCGCATAAACTCCAGTCTTCTCGATCGCGTTCCTGACGTTTTTTTATAATCGAACTATTTTCCCCATAACCAGAGCGTTTGAATAAGCTTTTCTAGAGTGGTCATTTACTCGCTACCGAGTGAATCTTCTTGAATCGGCAGGTGAGATCTAACAAACAGGATCAGTCAATTTCCTACCAGGTAGGAGGTCTACACCGGAGTCTTATGGGTGCCGCAATCCTCCATTATTTCGTCTGCGACAAAATTAAACAAAAATGGTGAAATTGCATAACAGTGACGTATACTGTTCCCAGTGTTGAAACTATCAGTCAGTTCACCGAAAGCCGTAACCTGAGCTGAAGTATGAGAATAAAGCGCCGACAGTATGTTCACATACTTGGTCGGTACACCCATGCGTTTGAATCACTCTAAATGTGCAGATCAATCTAATAAATCGAGCGCACGTTTATAGTCGAGAGGTACTACTATTGTTGGTTGGCGGTACACGTGACGCTCTCCCGGAATTTAGCGAAGAGCGAAAATTTAGTCAGTGTACCCCAGCCCAAGGCGAAAAACCACCTTTTCTTCCCTAACCTTTGCCTTCCAGTCTGTGACCAGTCGACAAATCATAATCGATGCCAAAACCCAAGAAACGACTGAGGTCAATCTAACTCATCTACGGTTCCTACAAGAGCCTCGGATTCCTTTCTTGAATATGGGAACTGTTATCAAGTGACCCCAGCACGGCGGGATGGTCTCCGTCGACCACACATGTTGAAACGACTGTGTCAAGACTTCTACTAACGCCTTTCCACCTTCTTTGAATAGTGCCGACAAGAGATCATCCGGATTAGCAGCTCTATCACGACTGAGAGCAGAAAGGCAATTGTGAACCTCAGTCTCAATGGGTGGTGTTAAATCTACCGACCAGGATGCTTAATTACAAGTTTGTAGCGGTAACACAGTAGAAGCAGGAGACCAGCTAGGTTAGTTCTGAAAGTGTTTAGCCCACCGATCTATCCTTCTGGACTTATTAAAAATGTATGTGCCATCTGGCTCGCTGATAGCTTCACTGACAGAGGGTTGCCTGGGATCAGTAGCATGGATAGGCTTGAACAGTTTACCGGTGTTCCCTGAAGCGTAGACGGTTCTCGTTTCCTTAACTTTCCTAATAAACGAGCCACCTGGTCGGTGTTTAAGTTACGCTTCAGGTTTTTACAGATACCACTAAAAAACTTGTTATTTGTACTGCCAGGAACAATGGTCGACCTGGACTCTAACAACTCTAGGGATTTCTCCGAGATCCAAGGTTCTTGCACCCAACGAACATCTGCATGTGAGCTTTGGGTCCAGCAACTATTGGGGTCTTTGGAGCATTCTAAATTGGTTTACTGTTCATGCTTTACTGACGGTGTAGCCAGTTTATCAAAAGCCAGCCTCTGGGTTTGACGGGATTGTTGCCCAGCAAAAACAAGGACAAAACGACAACGCACCAACGCGCGATCCCAATCAATGTATATGTTCTAATAAGAACGACAGCCTTGGATGAAACCACACCACCTACAACTAACAGCTATCTGAGACCAGGCCTGATTCGGAGAAAGGGGATGTCAAGTATAACAATGATGGGAACAGTTCACAAAGCTGGTGTTGACTAAAAATAGCTTATGCATAGCGAAAATTTGCAACAATCACCTGTCAACCCACACCTGCCGCCTAAACGAGACTCGGCCTCACCGATGCGGCCGATCTGGGTGTACACATCTCCGGTCAGAATTACTCTGTCAGAACCATGTGTCGACCGAAGGAGAGCGGCTAGATCTGAGTAAAACGCGTTCTTGACACCAACTTCAGTACAGTCCGTTGGAGCATAAGCAGACAAAATAAAATGATTTCTGGAGGTTTTGTGTCTAGAATTGGCCTTAACAGAACCTGCCAGGCAGACCGCATGCAGTTTTCTGTTAACAGAAATCCAATATACAAATGCGGCTGCGGCCCTCGTGCTGGTAACCAGACCTATTCCATAACGGCCGGTAGCGACGACCCTGTAGTCACCTGAAGTTCATAACCGGTGTCGGACAGACAGAAGGGGTGCATCTAGTTCCATGGATTGACTACTGTCTTGCATTCTAATCTTCGAAATACAGCAGACATCAGCATTCGGCGAGTCTAACTTTCGTGTGAGAATGTCCTGTTGGTCTATTTATTTTAGAATGCGAACGCTGAGAGCGCCTGTATTGATTCGCATTCTAGGTCTGAGCAAGGGATGAGGAAAACCTGAGACTGGATGGTGAGAGATGGGATTTACCAACACAGTGTTATTATGATTAGCTATATATTTTGTGTGGCCTGTAGGGTAGTTATCAAAAATGGAGGTCGGGTGAGCCCTAAGAGCTAAATTTAATGGGACAGTGAAGGAAGGGCGATCAGCAGTAGCATGTTTTTCGTCTGTGGCCTGTTATGTGCAGCAGATTGAGCGACCCAGCCGATTCAGTATGGAATTAACAGTGCTGTGATGTGATGTGAGATACTGCTAAGACGTCCAGACTTAGACAGGAGAACGATTAGGGTTCTCAACCAAGGCTCTTGTTTCAAAAGCCTGTACCGCAAGGCAGCAGGTCGATGGCAATGTACCAGAGCATGCAGTTTTTCCAGGTGTCAACCTTTTTTTCCAAAACTCAGTTTGTCAGACCCCTACATATTGCCCTACATGGTGTGAGTAATTCTGTTGATGTGATCGCCACACCTTCCAGGTTAGCCCAAAAACGCGGATGGCACAAGGGTAGTTTATTCGGCAGGCAACATGTGGGTTATGCGTTTCAACAAGACAACAAACTAAGACGTTCACTTGCTTTCGGTACTTGGCCGAGACGGTAGGATTACCACAGACGTCAATGCTCAGTTACTTCATGTGCCCTCGCGTGTCGAGAACCATTTCACGCCATGTTGCACTTCGACGTTCCTTCTTGTATTTTTCCTGCGATCACTTCAATGTCGATATCCATGCTTTGGCGCCCACTAATGAATCACAGTGGTGTAAGTAGTATAGCACGATCGCTTCTCCTCACTGCACTCCTCCCTCCGCATAGATTGTTACAGCTGCAGCAAAAGCCTTTCAGGTTCTCTTCGTCCTGTGAACGATGTGCGTAATGATCTCGGAGACATCGATGCTCCTGGTGTGCATTCTATTCTGCTCGGAATGTCATACCATTTACAAAGTTGGCTTCCGTGCACTCGGTGTTGATTCTTCTCATCCTTAATCAGATACACTGGACCACGGCGGTCCACCACTACATGCGGTCCTCTACACTTTGCCAGGAACTTCCTAGGTCCGGGTCCTGTTGCTCCCGGACTCCGCCTATCTCTATACTTAACTTTCGGACTAATTTCAACCAGAGCACATCGACCGGACAACTTTGTGGCTGACTTCCCCTTGGAAACTTCTTGTGCGTTAGCCGAGTTTTGGTTGGCCAATTTCCGAGCTTCTGCGAACTCACGCACGCTCATTCGTCGGTCTCCCTTTACAAGAATCTCTTGATCGACTGGCAGGTGTGGCACGCGCCCGTACATTAGCTCAAACCGTGACTTCTTCGCTGTCTCTTGTGGCGAACAGCTGTGAGCCAACAGAATGAACGGAATTGCTTCCTCCTAGCTCCTTTCTTTCAACGTCAACCACTCCTTGATTATGTGATTGTTTCGTTTTATCAATCCCTTCGCTTGAGGATGGTATGGCGTTGTGCGAATTTTCTTGGTTCCCAAGCGCTCCAAACAGTTCCGAAACTCTTCACTTTCGAAGCAGGGACCTTGATCAGTTAACATGCTTCGCGGTATTCCATAATCTGCAGCGATGTGTTCCATCACCGCCCTGCATGCAGTGCTTGCAAGCTGAACGGATATAGCGTCCGCTCCGAACCATCTTGCAAAATGTTTAGTCATGACTATGATGTATTGATTTCCGGAAGTATTTACTGGGAAAGGGCCCATGACATCCACCGATCATAATTCCCCAATTTCACTGACCGGTTGGTTGTGTAGAATACTGACTGGGATGGCTAGTGCTATTCAGCAGCTGGCATTGCTAGCATGCCCGCGCATAAGTGTTGACATCATCCTTCATTCCCGGCCAGTATGCCCTTTGTTTTAGCATTGCGTAAGTTTGGTGACAACCCGTAGGAGCCAGTACTACAAGTCATCGAGATGCGCGAGCCGTCACACAATATCAAGGCACAGTCTCGTTTTTTCTTATATGCATTCTGTCATTTAACATAGACTCGTTCAATCAATCTCTTACTGTCTTTTTGGATTGAGAAAGCTTTGTTCCCCGATCCTGTAAACAAAGTTTGGTGCGTACTTTGTTTGATAGGGCCAGACGTATTTGTACTGAAGGTACTGTGCAAGAAGAAATAACCATGTTAGAGACCACGCTACAACTAAACGGTTACCCTAAACCGTTCATTACAAGATTTAAGCAACCCATTCATATAGGAATTCGACCCGACACAGTGTTCAAAAGTCGGTATTTCTTCGTCTTCCCTTTAAGGGTGATGATGTGTGCCAACTTATTCACGGTCGTTTGGTTAGTTCTATCACGAGAACATACAATGCAGTGGTCCCAGTGATTCTGTTCAGAACACTCCGGAATCCAACTCCCTGTGTGAGACAACCGGTGCCGGAGTCAGCCAAATCCAGTGTTATCTATGAATATCGATGTAGACGCGGAGCATCCTACATAGGCAGGACTGAGCGCCAGTTGATAACCCGGATCATGGAGCACATCCCAAAGTGGGTCAAGAAACAGGTCACGCAAGCACATGACGTCACAGTGGCGCATAGAAACGGAGAGGTTGCATCACCCATTGCACGTCATATTCTAATGACGCAACACCAGTGCGATCCCACAACGGTATTTCGTGTTATCTACTCAAGGTCACACAGGTGAACACTGCGCTATGCTGAAAATGTTGCGATTCGAAAGTTCAAACCCGTGTTGTGTATTCAGAATCAAATGTTTGCAGGGTTGTCACTACCTTGGTAGTAACAATGGTTGTGCATTCTGACAATTGACTTTCTCTGGTATCTTTTTCGTTTCCTCACTGCAGTATGCACTCGTAGAGATGCAGCTAAATTTGTCCGGACATAAATCGTGCAATATCAGCCTAATGTCTTCTTTATCCAAATTCTTGACAGGAAAAGTATGTTTCATATTATTGCGTTCAGTTACTCACAAAGGAATTGCAGGCAGTATTTTGTATCTGCTCGCTTAATATAGGACAAATTCGTTTGATATGTCCGTATGTAGGACAATGAACAAGATGCCAAAAACATGTTCAGTTGACTATTCTCATACTATAGTCAGTCGTCCATTGTTAGTACTCCAAGAATGTGTGTTTTCTGTGGTAGCTTGTGGCGTACTTTAAAAAGACCGTCAGATGAAGGATTACAGAATGGTTGCTTTTATCGGACAGTTGTATATGCAACAGCTGTGCAGTCTTAAACAAACCTAATGAGAGTATCGATGACCATTTTATAGATGATAAGTGGCTTTAATACATCGAACAAATGATGCATGAGTACACACGGAATCTTCCACTGAATGCGGACTGCGTTGAATATCGAGCATGCAGGTAATGTAAAGATAATTAACGCTTCGTGCTGAAAATCACAAAAACGATCGTTCGTTTTCAAAATTATTAAACAGTGTTGAATAGAATTGTTATGAGAATACATTTCAATAGGTGCATAGTAACATGTAAAGATTATGAATTATAATAAATAACAAAACTTAACGCGGTGAATTGGTTACTTCCCCCCTCATAAAGTGCTTTTCTTCGGAACGCAGAGGGATTTAAACTCTCGAAAAAAGTTTAATGAAGTATTTTTGTTTCGACAAGTTTGTTTTGAATGTAGGGACATGAAATATAGTACAGTGAGAACTGAATGTTCAAGCGACCTGATTGCGTGAGGCAAACTATCGATTGACACAATCAAACTGAACGCGTCAGTCGCCGGAAACGGGCGCATGCTACCATTTCCGTTAACGAACGCGCTCATCGTCTACTCAGTCTCTACCCTACAATGCATACCCGTTAATGTATACACAAACATATGACAAATTTAGATGGTTGGTGATTGCTTGCTGATTGTGTTAATCAGCTCAGTTTTCTAGTTACTTGTCAACAAAAAACTAGATGAGCCATTCATTTGTCTCATTTTGAAAGAATGCTCTAGACCCGAGTTTCTACTTTATCAGAGCTCGGTAGTAGCGCACATCCCCATCAGGATCAGAGTTTTTATACCGATTCTGGTGCATGCGTTTTAACGACGACGCTGCTAACTCCACAATCGACATGACCAAATAGTCATATTCAAACGCTCAACCAAAACCGTGTACGTGAATAATGTTCAACTGGCACGAACATTCCGAAAAAATACTAACGAGAATCGCTCTGTTCTGTTCAATCTCAAACTCTGTGATCAGGTCCTTCTACTCACGTTGACCTTTCTGTATTCATAAAACCAACTGAGCATAGTTCGGAGGAGAATGTGTACTACTGATGAGCTTTACTGGAAAAGAAATTCGAGTCCAGCACTTTCTGTCAAAGTGGGCCAGCTGAAAGGCATATCCGAATGCAAAAGCTACTATCGGGTGTGGGTGGTGTTCACACTAGATTAATCCGAATCCCCGAACTGTGATAACCAGGCTGATTTGTTAGAGACAGGATTACCTAAAACGATTAATTATTACAAGCCATCGGATAGTCTGCTGTTCGTTCTGACTAATTTATGTGATTTGTCGAGGATAAGTGAGTTCACTCCGAGTTCATCCGGATTATAACAACAGCACATTTCATTTATCCTGGCTGATCAACCAACGGTTTTCATCTAATGATTGATTGAGTAGCGCAGGCCATTTCGATATCTTCAAAATTTACAAGTCGGTGAGATCATGGTAACACATCCAACATATATATCATCGGTTATGAAGTAATACACTTTTCGCACTTATAACTTTGTGTGTCCACATCCAACACTTTCTTTTCGTTTCAGTTTTATTCCGTGATTAAACTGACAACTTTAGAGCAGTATGAAAGAAGTTTCATTCCGTACACTGTTTCTTTTGTTGGCAGTGGTATTCGCTTGTGTAATACGTACCGTTCAAGTTGAAATTGTAAAGAACTTTTGTTAATGGTCAGCAACTGTAGCGAATCACACGTAGATCTCTGGAAGATTGTCAGGTTATATTACATAAAACTGCTGAGGTCCAATCCGCTAGTGTTAGAGTAGTAATGTATCAGACTTTAGATGTAATGGCTACCCGGTATGCATTACTAGTAACTACTTTCTTGATTCATTGTGATTAAATTACAAATCTCTCCAAGTTACGAAAATAAAAATACGATAGGCTTTTGGATAGTTATTCCATTTAGCAAACTCTGTAGTTATGAGGCACAATTCTGTAAAAAGCACGTTGAAGAGGCGCAATTTTTGTGTTACTTGTGAATGGAAAAAATTAGCAGGACAGTTAAACACAGGCCCATCAGATACATATCTAATTTCGTTTTTCAACTCAGGCGTTCTCCATTATTTAAAGTTTGCATCATTTTTTATGATTTCATCCTCTGTTTTTCTCATTCGACGCTGACAGAGGTTTTGCTCACCAACCTTCAGTCTTTATAGTTGTTTCTCATATTTAACAAAAAACATGATGTTCACCCCTTCCTTATTTACAATTGGTAGCTCGTTTTCCTTTTCCATATGACAACAGTGTCGATGAACAGTGTTTCTGTTTAACAATAAAAAACAAAACCCCTACTGCACCGTTTTCGAACAGTTGTGATAATGCAGAATTACCTCCATCCACCTATATGGTTCAACCATTAACTCTTCACATAACATTATCCTTGTGTTTGATGATTGTAAATGAGGTATCATCCTGTCCTTCAGGATAATGAACTATAATTCCGTGAATTCGCAAATTAATCACACAGTTTCTACAACCTGCATAAGGGAAGTCCGAAGGATTTTCCGAGGTCGTCAAAACAGACATTACAAGGCTAGAAGGGGTGATAAAAATTCAAACCCTACACCTTGATAACACGGTATTTTTTAATCGTGTGTGGATAAAATACTCTTTACTATTATCGTCAGATTAATGTTTTTGAGAGGTTTACCCATTGTTACAGTACCGGTTTATGAGTTCGCAATGATAACCAGTAATTTGTTGACACCAACGGTAGATCCAGGAATTCGTATCCTTGTTTTGATGAATAAAATGCATAGCATTGATAACATGTTTCTTTGCTAGAGCACATTCGGCTGTGGCAATTCGATTACTAGTATACCAGCGGTACGGTGTTACACTTTCGTTCTGAACAAGAACATACTCTGCTGATTAGTGCTAATCAGACAGGCAACTTAAACTGCAGCTCTATTTTTACTGTAATTCAGGTAAAACATTCATGTGACCTGGAAAATTGAAATCATTTGTGTGCAGCCTGTATATTCCATTGAAGATATAAAAGTTCTCGAACGTGATAGGTTGAAACGTACAAGTGAGGGATGTGACTTCGAAGAGCGAACAAAACCGACACTCGTAAGCTTTGATAAAAGCGAATGTATCGTATCAAAGACCGTCCTACTCAATCCCTTGGTGATTATCGTCGTTATTGAAAAAATATCGTGGAAAAAAGTATTGAATGATGCTTAATAAATCATCATTCAGGAGGGTGAAACCTTGAGGAAGCATCTGCTTCTGATGTGAACGTTTTGGAAAGTATGAAAGAGATCTGTAGCAACTATCATAGTTTTTGTGATAATAGTCAATAAGCAACACAAAATTCGGTTTGGAGATTGTAGTGGACACATTCATCATTAGAATATATCTTCAGAGCAGTATGATTGGTTAATGCATTGACTACTGAACAGATTATTCAAATCCATAATGTAGTTCGTTTAGACTTTTTACACATTTTTTCAGAACGGTTGGATACTGATCTACATCCACCAAAAATAAGTGTGTGGACAACATGTTTTGGTGATAACTCCAATCGAACTTTAGTGAATCGATCGCTACCATTTTGGGTCAGTTGCAGTGAATAATCATTTGGTGAAAAAAGGAGTTTTCACTTTGCATGTTACAATAAATGTTGTTCAAAGAAATTCAAGCAACATTATTCTCATTTCGGAGGCGAGTTATCATCAGGCTCGACTGACAATACAGTTGAGGGCCAGTATCAGATGAGAATAAGTTTTGTGTGACAATTTGTTATTCTGCCGGTATACTTTCTTTATGAAGACTTAGATTGTTTCAAGACACTAAGGAAACTATTGGCCGGACACAATGTTAATTGTGAGTCCATATAAGACTTGAAGGATTTATATACACCCGGGATCTATAAAACTGACTCCGGTCATCGGTAAAACTTCATAAAATGTTCTCGAAGAGTGTACATCACAATCCTTTTCTAGGCAACTCAAATTGTGCTGTTGTGCACACTTAACACGTTGCAGGCCTCCACATTTCCGCACACTTGACTCAACCAACCTGGAACATTTCTGGACGATTGCAACCTTAAAGTGAAGATCATCTAGTGGACAGGTTTAGAATTGTCAGATGGTTTTTTACTGAGACATCGTTGCTTAATTCACTGGCCACTCTGAAGTTTTTCATACCTGTAGCTTCCGTCTCCTAGAAGTTAATGAAACCAGATCGTCGTAACAATTCATTGTTCCAGTCTCTTGACGTAGTAGTGGGCGTACGTGAATCCAACTGAAAAACGATAGCACAATCCACAAGCTGTTATACAGTCTAAGAGGTCTCGTGATATGTGGCGTATACAAATGGATAGTATGACTTGAGGTTTCTATTAGCTTTTTTTCTTGTAATATGCGAATGACGAGCTCCTATTGCCATAGTCCGCAGTTGTTAACAACGAAAGGTTCATAAATCCACAGGTTTTTACGTAAAGGAGGAAGATCTTTGTTTGTACGTCTCTATCCATGTGGTGGTCGGTAAGAAAACTGTAACGAACGGTTTATAGGCATGAAGACACAGTGAATATAACTGAATAAAATGCTAATTCAATGAAGCTGCTGGCTGCAACCATTTCAACAGCTGAAACACACCGAAACGTCGCTCAGACAGACATATGCAGTTAATGGTCTGTGAGATTGAGATAGAATAACGATGAGGAAACTGGTAGGGCTGATTGTCTCTCATTTATGTACCACTCGAGCTTTGTTTTGAAACCTTCAACCATTTATTCCGGAGCCACAGAGTTAGACAGCGCGTTCTAGTGTAAACAGACACTGATTGTCAAGCAGTTCTCTTTACAGAGTAAACTCATTTTCGGAGAGTGACCTCTTTGACTTTCATTCTTATTCAGCTGGAGATGTGCCAACGGATGACTCGTGGGTGAAGTATTTTGCCGGCAAAAATGAGGTCTTCCTTGAAATGTCTACTTCATTGAGAGATGACCTAACTTCATTAGCTTTTCAAGGTACAATATCTTCCTGAGTCACATAAGACTTCTCTTGGGCTGTGTCTGAATACTTGTGTTAAATGCCAGTTCTTTTTAACGATAATGACTGCAAGCTTGTACGTTCGTTTCCAGGTATGGGCGGATTATGGATGTGAACGTAGTGGGAAACACTTCAGGATGAAGGTTCCAAAGATGTTTCGTAGATGGTTCATGGTTACTTGTGCCATTTTAGCCATCGCATCACAATTTGTAGACAAACTCAAACTGCCTGCTACTGTGGTTCCTAAGTGCCTTTTACATTTTGACACGAGCGGCTTTGTATCCCCACCGTTTTGATGAGGGAAGTGCATGACTACACGTGCTGAGTTTGAACTGTGTGTTATTTTCTATGAATCATTGATTTGAACACTTCAAGTCGTCCTGTAAGGTCATCACATCTTCCGGATACTTTGGAACTTGCGAGATCTTCGTGTCATCGGTATAGAGCAACTTCAGTGATTTGACTATACCGGGTAGTTCAGGAACGAAAAGAATGAATAACAGTGACCCTAGGATTGATCCTTGAGGTACGCCACTGTTGGGTGGGAATCACTCTGACAGTTGTCTATTCACTTTGACGTTGCACCTACGTTCAGTCGGATAATCCTCTAGGCACGTGCGTAAGCGCTGAGTAAGACCATAACTATTCAGTCCTCGCAGCGGGATAAAATGTTCAAGTATACCAAAGTTTTTAAAAAAAACAATACAAACCACGTCAGTTGTCGGTTGTGAATCTACAGCCTTCGTTCTAACATCTCGAGCAGCCGGTAGGCACGTGACGCATGAGTATCCCTACAAATGCCATGTTGCTGCTTGGTGATGAGTTGGAACAGAGAGTCATCTAATAAATCCTCAAATATTTCAGAGATCACTAAAGACAACGGTAGATATCGACAGTTTGCCGGGTCATCTATGCACCAACCTTTGAAGATAAGTGTGATTGTGAAGTACTTCCAAGCTTTCGGTAAACGGTCAATCAACAAGAGACAACTGAAAAGTTTTGTGGGTGGTTCTGCTAATTTCTTGGTGCAGCTTTTCAAGACAACATGGGATATCAACTCTGGACCAGGTGCTGTGTGGGTTGATGGGTCCTGATTTGAGACACCGTGACGGTTGGGTGAATTAAATGTTTTTGGTTTTTCCTTGCCGTCTCAATTGAAGTGTTTGTCGAGCAAAAAGGAAACATTGGATCTGGTCGCCACATCGAAATGATCGTTTGACAAATCTGAACGCATGAACCAGTGCGTTACACTAAAGGTAATGCCAACGTTACCACGGGTGTTGACTTAAATACAAAGTCTGTCAGATATGCGTGCATCCCATAACTTCATCATCATCATCATCATTGACAGCAATACAACAGTGGTTTACACTGATGCTTAACTGCTACGTAACCACGAAGAGGAAGAAAAGGCATACCTTCTATAGGACGGGAGAAAAAAGAAAGAAAGGGAAACGGGAGGGGACCTAACTACTAAACATTGTTACGTTCATATTCAAACATAGACAAATCGACCAAACAACGACAACATTCACGCCACTGAGCTCGATTAACCGTCCCATAACTCAGCAAAGACGAGAAAATTCACAGTCAAACTGGGGCCCTGTGGTGACAGTTATGACCCACGTGGAACCTCTGATTAATGCATGCAATACGATCCACATAATATGACCATCCGTTTAGTGCTTATGACGTTATATGTATGTACTTACTGTGAGCGAATTTCTCGTATTGCAACGAAGAGTGAGTTAGTCTCGGTCCAGTTTTCTTTGAATGGAAGATCATGCGGAGCATTATCAAGCTCTTTGCGCAGTGATGAAAGCGAACTCTTCTTAATAACTACACCGTGATAGTCCACTTATGCTATGAGGTAAGGGATTATCAGAATGTATTAACTATAGCGATTGAATGAAGTACCTACATTTAGCAAAGCACAATTACACTGTGAAATGATCGCTCTTAGATGTAATCAAAGTCAGGAACATCGATCGGTAAATTCATATTGGAGTTTTCGACCTTTTGCTGTTTCGGATTTTCAAAGAATTACTTTTGTAGCAAAGGGTATTAATAAGACGTTACAAAAGTTGTTTTGATTTTAAGGATTCTTCGGCAATCTATGGGTTGGCATAGTAATGTTTCTATTGAAGGTAGTCAATGGAATTGAATACTCGTGTTTTCATTTTAGCCTCCTAAACTTACACCACACTACCTTCAATTTCACTTGGACAAATGATCACAGTACACAGTGTACATGAGTTTGTTTCTTCTTAATATATTTTTTGGCATACACACAGTTGCCAGATGAACAACATACAATCAGAAGCTCGTGATTACCAAATTTTGAAATGAAAAACATGGTCTTTCTTGTCTTGTTTTGTCAGCGTTGGTCTGCAGATGTATTTTAATTAAAAAGTTACTGCGAATTGCAATGACCAACCCTTTAAGACAAGAGCCCTTACCAAAGTACTTTCTCGCTTCTTACGGTGTGGTTTTTATTCCGGGGTTAGTACTGTTTATATACTAAAATGACTGATGAATGATCAAACACATTTCTCATTTGATCAACCAGTTTATCGAAGCATGTGACCACATGATCTTTGAGGTCTCACAAACAATTTCAAAGCAGGTTATGAACAGTAACGTTGGCAAAAATTAGCGGTAATTTGTTTATCATTTGAAGCGAATAGTCCACGTGTGAAACAAACTTGCTCAAATTTGTTCTTGTCAAAGATAACACGACTGTGTATTTCCCTCTGAATGACTGCACTAAAACTAACACACGCAATAAAACTGAAGACAATATGAACGTAAAAGTCTCGATAAATTTGAACCAATAAACTCAGAACAGAGCTGGTTGTGTATTCCACTCCACTGGAGGACACTGGCAATATTAGCTACAGACGGGTTAATTCGAATTGCACAGTAATTTTCGGATGCATTGACTGAAAATGAGGTAAGATTTTACGACATTCAGAAAGTTAATTAACCATTTTATCTTTACAATGGACAAGAATTTTGAAACTGTTTGCTAAAAATATTAACATGTGCTTCAAGCGACGGATTTTAGAGGGTTTGTGAACTCCAAGCAACATTTGTGTATAGTCATACTGATCAGTGAGTTACACACCACATCAAAAGTTTGATTAAACAATTTGCAGAAGTATTAGAAAACATTACTCTGTCTGTTTTTGAAGTAAGTGAAAATATTTGATAGTTGTTTTGGCTTCCATTCATCTGGTCGATACAAACCAGAGAATTATTACGACTGAGTCATCAGAGGTCATGTACAGATTATAATTAAAACAATGAAGGTAGCTTGACAGCGCTGCCTTGTATCACTTGATTTGGTTTTGGTTCAAATCTATATAGCAAACCCGTGCTCAAAAGTTAGCTTATTCTTAAATTCAGTTCACTGTGACAACTGATGGATTTTTCCCGTAGTGGGAATTGTGAATTCCAATATGTAATTGACGACAGTGAAGGCTGGATGTGTGCGAGAGCTTGTCGGTGTCAAACATGTTGCCTTAGAAGACAAATACAGTTCAGTGGGCTTGTCTGCTGTACTGCTTCTGGATACCATATCCATACACACATGTATGAACTCAAGGAACAACCTCTGACCAATTCATATCATCAGAAAGTTCGCTGTCCTTTTCAAGTTGCTGCAATAGACACGTTAGAACTTGCTCATGTTGTATACTTCTTGTAGAAACAAGGATTCAAACTCAGGCCACGCTTTTATGGAGCAGCCAAGGTGATTACTGCTCAGCTGGCCGCAGTAGGATTATGGGCGAATGACCATACTTAAACACAAAACCACGACTGGTTGTGAGTACTGCTGGGTCCGCGCTGTTGCCTTAAGTGGAGACAAGGAGATCGTCCTGTAAACTACAATCGACGATCTCATTATTGAGACCTGTATAAATATTGAAATCACAGATACTCCTAGACCTACTGAGCGATGTTACTATCTGTTACTAACTAAGTTTTCATTAGATGACTAGGAAACAAAGGGCGTTTTGGCGGCATCCAAGGAGAACAGAACGAAGGGGGGATCGCAGCCTGGTTATGGTGACTATGAAATGTAACTGAACAAAAAGAGAACTGAGATGGAGTTGTTCTTTCGAAAATGTCACAGATGCCTTTGGCCATACTTTTATAGTTACATGACTGTTTATTTGGACATAATAATATACTCTATGTTACTTGGTTGGAAGCTTGACCCAGGCTAACGAATTGTACGGAGTAGATGTGCCCACCATCAAACAGTTTTATTCGAAACTGTTATCGCAACTGTCAATTTTTCAACAAAGAGTAAAAATGAACAACCTCATGTCGCTTTTGACCTGAAAGCCCTTGCTTTGACTGTTCGCTGCATCTCGTCACGAGCAATCCATAACTAATTTCCGGAGGAAGATGGTTTATTTTGAATGGCAACAAATCCGCACTTCCTGTTTATTATCTTCTATTGTCTGTTTTGTCCAGGCACCGTTTCTATCGTTGAATCCAGAAGAGATTAAAAACAAGTTGTTACTTCCATTGCAAATTGTTAAAAGTCGTCGGAAAAACGGTTTGGCAAACGAGCTCATTTTCGGTTAGTCCTCATCAAGCTGAGTAACTAACGCTCACATGAAACAGTGTTGTTCGGACGAAGCGAACAAATGAAGTTCTGTGGTTTTGGTTTGTGTGTACCCATTTACCTGCTGCTGTGAAATCATTTAAGTGGGTCGTACGATTGTTGCTCATGTGAACCTACTCATGACCATTATCCAGTCTTGGTCAGCAATGGTGTCAATAAGATAATTACGAGCCCAATTATGGAACATCTAATCGATTCGCACACCATCAACCCGACCCTATCTTTTCATTCCATTTACTGAGTCATTGGCGGTTAATCAAGAGCCATGAGATGCCGAATTTTGGCTACAGTTGGGACGATCGGAATTCGACTGAATAATTCATTTTCTCCTGCACAAAAGTGCTTTGTTCATGCCTTACGTTTGCCAAGGCCGTCCCCCACACCATGACCGATGAAAGTGTCACGGTTCCGTTTTCGCCACAGTGATGGCACGATTACATCAAAACGTTTTGTCCATGTCTATCTATGAAGTGGTTGACGTCACTTGAACTTGTTACTTATTTTGCTCGTTTTGCCCTGACAGCACAATTTCAAATAAAGTTTCTGTATCTATCCTGATGATAAATAACTGAAAATGAGCCTGTTCGCTAAACCGTTTCTCCTCTGTTCCACTTATTTTGGAAATATGCTTATAGCTGCTTTCAACAATGGGCTTTCTGTTGGAATCCTGTGGACGGTGTCACTCACAAATGATCCACAGATTATTCCGTCCTTTCTCAACGAAATTAAGCAAAAGTAACATACCCACATGGGGCAATTTTGTTATTTCCGGCTTTTGACAACATCTGTCTGTATCATCAGTTACATTGTGTGAAATCATTCAAAGATCAGGAAGAAGTAGGTTGTTATCTGTTGTTCTGTTGGCACAGGAGAGAGTCGAACAGGCTGATGCTCAAGTGGGATAGAGATTCGTTTGAAGATTCACGAAACTAATGAAATTTACCATGATTTGGTTAATGTGCCATATACTCGAGTGTACTCAACCAGTATAAAACCAGTAATATACAATAAGTTATGAGCATCAGAGAAACTAATTTTAAGAAGCACACTTGATATTGTTTCGTCTGCTGATCATTGAAAGAGCTGGAACGTAATGAGCTTGATGTAGATGGACACAAAACCTGGGTATTGCTTGAAACGAATTTTAGGTATACATCGTATGTTCATTTTACGGAATTGATAACATATGTAGTGAAGGGTATGTCACAGTAAAGTAGACATTCCGCGTGACCAAAAGATTTAAAAAAGCATGTTATACTGAGATTAATCAAACAATCTGATACAGAATTTTCAACACTGTAATTTAAGGCCTACGAGTTAAGAGAATTAATGTGATTATTTTGCTTGGAAACGTGTTGCACCACTTTAAGACATTTGACGAAACAGGGATCGAAACAGCTATCTTGCATTATCCTGTTTTACCGAAATACTACGCTTAACTAAACAATAACTTCGAAAAACCATTAAGATAATTTGTACAGGATTAAGCTGAGATGGCGGTACGTAACTTTAACAGTACGCACACTTCAGATAACCATTCCCTGAAGCACAACTCGGGGAGTATTCACTATTAACGATATATAAGAGATAAAACATGGAACTCTATTAACTATAGATTGCCTACATGACTTGTAAAGTTACATGTGCAGATTTTTTAGCACGTTATTTCTGTTCAGAGGAAAAAGTGTTATCGCAGTCAACCATACAATTAACAAGAAGAATGTGATTACTTGATAACGAAACTGTTTTCCAATCGGATTTTCGGAAATGTTATTGACAATTTCAGTAGAAAGGTTTTCGCTCTCAAATTACTTATCGAGCTTCATCAGATGTGACAATACTTTCAGGAAGGCTGAAATTAAAGATAACACATCTGACTTCAATTCGGTTGGGTTGAACAGCACTTGCATGTGACTGCAACTTCGACATTCAGGTGTACAGTTTAACAGGAGGTGTTTACAAAAATCACGGGACATTAATTTTTCCCATCAGTAATTCATGCAGTAAAACAGATTTGATAGCAATGCTGAGTGAGTAATAATCAAAGATGTTTGGTAATTATGGAATAGGGAAAATATTATTCGATTCAAGGGGACAATTACACATCTTATAACGTTTGAAATGGATGCAATAATGGGATAACGGATGTGGAAGGCGTTTGAATGGATCTTCTCTCCTTGAAACAAAATAGAAACACGCCCACTGATTAGGAAGATTTTCACAATCAGATAATTTTAACTGTTATCTTGACTCTGATCATGAAATTTAATTTTTCCTCTTTCTGCTAACGATTTTGGATACAGTGAAATTGTCAGTGTAGCTCTGTTCAGAAACAACAAGTTTTATCTGTATTGATAATATAAAGAGATTATCTAAAATCTACAGAAATCCATTAATATATGATTTACGAAAGCAGTTTTGTTCACTGAATTGATTCCCCAAGAATGCAGGCTAATTGTTGACTCAAGATTAGTTACATAATTTGTAAGTTTTTGTGGAAGCTATACTATTACATAACCATCCAGAGTTCGCAATATCTCAATGTGGTTGTAAAATCACCATAGTAAATCTGTTCATGGTGTGCAAAGAAGAGCGAATGGTAAATTTCAACATATTCCATTCCTCACAGTTTTGCGAGTTTGCATAAAAGAATGCTAGTATTCGAACAAATTTAAAATGTACGTGACGGAAAATTTTCTTCGCTGAAAGAATCCACGAATCTAGTTTCATGCTTTTTAACCACTATAGACTTTGGAGCCCACAGAAAATTCTGTTATCACTCCTTTGTAAGTAACGACAAACGTACGTTCGTATGTTTTATTTGTAAGTTTTTTGCATTGCTCTTCTTATAAAACTCTATCAAAACAAAAAGAACGTTTTACTGTTTCCAATATATTGTGGCAATTTTTCAAAATGTTTTGCGGATGTATAAGTGTAAACAGCTTCGTGAATAGTGAGTCATGTGACTTTTGTTTTAGTAAATCTCTTTGTCAGTTAGTAGGTCGTTCAACGGTATTTCTGCTCTTACCAAAAGGCGTATTCCTGTACCTTGTGTGTATGATTCTCCTTATGGCATTGCGATTGTGAATGAACAAAAGTTCTCCACAGAATCCCTGGCAGAACTAATTCGTTTCAAACTACCTTAGTGTTAACATAAATGGAATCAAGTCAGTTTATTCTATCCGAAAATAAACCAACCCTATTAGTGAGTCTGCCTCCTGCAGCCGTTCAATAGGTGCTTTATACTTTGTTGATGGGTAGTCGGGGATTTGATAAATTTCAAGTTGAATGGGACTAAAACACTGGCCACGCTTTCATGGGGCAACCGTGTTGAACATTACCCCAGTGAACTCTCAGACAAACGTGGTTGAGCGTTCATATATGATCAGTCCCGGCTGTGGCAGGGATATGCACTGCTGACGAGCTCTAGTAAGTGAGAAACTCGAGTATATTGTTTCTCTTCGAAAAGGGTCGACTGGAAAGTCTATGAGAAGGAGACAGCTGCGATCAGTTGCGGATGATGTTCAACTTTATTCTTTGTTATGGTCCTTTTGATGGCTGAAGAACGTTTGTGACAGATAGCTACCGTTTGTTAGTCAATTGACTGTGTGGTTCAGCACTGAATTTTCGTGAAGGACGGCCGTTAAACACCTTTTATAAGACTACTCTGTCATCCTTTCTTAGAGTATCGAATAGAAGAGTGGCTTTTTCTCCTAGTTATTTGTGGTTTAACATTTGATTGAAATGCCTAAAGATTGTCGTGCGCAGACGTAGGATGACTATCTTAGCCTTATAAGTGTAAACAAAATAGAAGCCGTTGGTGGATTTCTGGCTGAAGACTAAACCCTATAAATTAATCACCGCAATGCTTTAAATGTCGGTTAAGTTCGCCTTTTTTGTGGGTAGCTAAAATCACGTTGCTGAGATAAACCCATAATAGTGAACACAAACTTCTACGGCTAGTTTGTATAAGTCCATCGGTATGGACCGGACATGAGAACAGGTGTGATTATTACTCTCACATAAATGCACTTTGTATACATGAACCTAACATTCGGCCTCAGTAAGCTAAGTAACCCCAAACGAATAACGTTTACTCATCGGTCGTGTTATTTTCGAACGAACCTGAGAGGTCCATCACCTTTTTGCCTAACAGGATATCATATGCCGGCAGCCTTATACAATCGGTCAGAAAGTGTTTGACACAATTAGTAGGATTTCGCTCTTATGAAGACCGTGTTTTTTGCTACCAGGTAATATAGACGGTCGTTTGTGGCTGTGACGATCGATCAGGACATTATCATCTGGAAATGTGGAGTTACTCTGGATGAACCAAATGTTTGACGAAATGTTTGACAGTAAGAATCCAGAAACAAAACCACTGATATGTGATGGAAAGAGGCTAATGGAATTATTACAATGGACTAAACAATGGTTACTGCGTACATTGAATCGATATCATTTTGTAATTATGGGATTTCCATTCACTGTACGAGTCTGCACGAACATACGCTTTCATCCACCTTCCTTTGGTGGAACCGAGATTCACTTACGCGCATGCTAACCTCCAGTTGAACACCAACTAAGCACAAGCTCAAAATTACGATGAGGTTCCGATGATGGTCAAGAGACATCAGCGCAGTTTGCTAATGGTTACTATCCTCATCAGGTTTACTCGGAGATATGCCTAGACAAGAGTAAGAAAGTCGTAATTCTTCTCCACTACTGTCACTCTTGTTTGAGTGCGTGTGAAACTGTAACGTGCAAAACTTACTTCGTCTCATTAAATACCTGGTAACAAGCAATGTTCAAAAACGGCTTATCTTATAGGGAGAAAACAGCAATGTTTCGCGCCTACTTGTATTGCATGTTAGTGGAAAATAGGTGAATTCGGTCACTCTTTATTGGATCAACACAACTGTATACGGTAAAGTGTTGTCATAAAGAAGAATCTTATACCAAGCGTTCGATAATATGATGATAAACATTTGGCATGAGATGTCATCTTTGCACACAGTGAACCTTTATATTCATGAAAACCAACTCATTATTATCAAAGATTCTAAGTTAACAAATACAGTGCCGAACTGAACAGAAATTTATGTTTGCTTCGTCGAAATGCACAGGGCAAACAGCATGTCCAACAATTTCATTCCATGGAAACGCGTCCATGGATATAATCAAATTGCACGTATTCACACCTAGAACTCCTGCCATGACTTTATGGCATACGGAGGAAAACATCAACGGCTGACTCACGGTGCGAATATGGACACACCGTCTGCTGGATATGACCAACTGGTGACCAACGGCGGGCACAACAGATTACCTGTAGCTGAACCCACCAAAAGCAAGACGGTGTTAACTACAATCACTTTTCATAATAATCGTCCAATGAATATTGTTCATGCACGTTTGTAGTGATGAGCCGTACGAAAAAGATGCAGATGATGAGTTTAAAAAGTTGTCGAGACAGACGATTTCATCATAAGTTGGCGGTGAATAAAAACAAGGACTACCCAGAGGAGTTGTTGACTGCGGGTCGTTTTTTGCGGATGTATGTTTGAATAAGACAAGTGAGTCATAGGATAAATCACTTGTAGAAGTAAAGTCGGTATATGATGCTAAGTGCAGTTCAACTCCACTACACTGTGCAATTTAGATTGTGTGAATCGGAAAGGAAAAACAGCAAAGAGAAAATCTTCCGATAAGATAAAAGAAATTGGCACTAATGATGGACTGAAACTACGACTTATTGCAACAATGCAACATGGAGAGTGGTGTATAATAATCACACGGAAGACTAATATACAGACTGAATGAATGAACTTTGGGTCATTTAATGAAAATTAGATGCGATCAGATCCACCAAACAAACTTTTGAGTTACAGCTTCCCTAGCCGAAATATCAAATATCTAAGTTGATGAAATCAGTCCATTAAAGAAAACTAGCAGGTTACTACCTCGATAGGTGAAATTGATTTTAATACAGATGGTGTAACGATCCACGTCTGGTCGTTGAGTTACTCATAGTCCGAAAACGGATCCCCAACTTAAAAACCAAGATTGGACCCAAAAGTTTTTACGGTACTGTTGGGGATATCAGTGATTTTCCAACGGGTCCAGCAAGGTCGAAGTTGAGTCGTCACTCAAATACGCCAGAACAAGAATGGTTAATCGCACCGTGGACGTTTAACAATACATTATTTCATCAATACAAAACGGGGTGGGTAAATTTGTGCGCACAAGTGTCGGATTAGTGGGAAAAATTGGAAATTCAAACAGTGAGGACGAATTTTCTCAGTTCATTGACTAACAAATTTACAGATGACAATTGTAAAAGTTGATTTGAATCTGAATTCACGCTATGAGCACAAGTTAGCAGTTCGCGTAACCGTTAGCAACCTGCAACAGAATATTCGTCGGTAAATTGTCAATGTCATCACCTTTACACAATTTTATTGCAGAAGAGCATAAGTCGTCTTGTCCCCCTCTAATCCTCACTGTATTTAAGGAGAGGGCCGTTTTGGAGGCAAAACAAACCAAATGTAAGAGACGGTTTCAATCTGTATCAACACGATAAACAAAAAGGAGTCAGCCGAAAGGACCGCTTCACATTCCACTCGCTTCAAGCATGATTCCGAACGATATTTTTCAGCTATATACCTTCGCACTAGGAAAGCCGTATTAAAAACAGTTTTGTGGTTTTGTTCACTGTGATATCCGGATTCAGCTGCTTTGTTCAGAAACTCTGTCTCGTGAGGATAGCGTTGCAATTCGCAAGACACATGTTGCGCTTAAGCTGTAAATTTTGATATGGATCGGACCAAAACCTGAGATTACTGAGACTGAAGAACGACCAACCCTTAAGTTTAGGACAACAGGCTATGAAAGCCTTGTTTTTGCTTATGTTTGAAACCTTTCAGTGACCCTAATTTTAAGCTTGATGAATTAGAAGCGGAATTTGTTGAGCTGTACAACTCACGGGGGATCAAAATGCTCGATCAATTTACTATGCCTGTTAACTTATATATATTTAATGTAGGTTGAAGAAAAAGCATGTGTTACAGATATTCTGCAGCGAAATACAAAAACGAGAACTAGAAGTGTACTTATGAGGTCAGGTTAATATTGTGGCAATAGTAATGAAAAAGTTCAGATGTTTGATAAAATCCGTGGATCATTCGTTAGAACGAAATGACTACCATCACACATTATTCCTTAGTCCCCAACACCTGTTATATTGGTATTTCAGTGCCTGCTTAAATGGTTTATAAAAGTCGCAAAACGATAGCAAAGTAAGTAGAATACACCTAATAACTGTCTTCAAGAATTCCTCAAAAGCGATGGTTTTTCACTCATTGGGTAATTCATCAATATTTGTGAAGCGCAGTTTCGTGGTCAAAAAATTTATTCACCTACTTTACGCGACTGAGGCTAACGATGTGGCATACAGTGAGTGCAAATTACCGCTTGCTTAATCAGATATTCAACGACTTCGCAATAGTCGGCTTTCCGTGCATGGAAAACCTGTGATGTTCCGCTGGAAATTCGTAGTCTGTGTGCACGACCTGATTAAAGCCAGCGGAGTAATCTGTGTTGGCTGAATGCGCAAAGACTACAATGTCTTAATCGAACTGATCCTTAATCACACAGCAGAATGTCACTTGTCCAGCTTGGGCAGAAACTTGGTTCATCAGTCTATTCAATTCGATGTGAATCAGCGAAAATGCCTACGGACATTTGTTGATCGAGTTTGCACATTTTTCTCCACGGTTACTCGGTTAAACTTCGTTATCTATGAGCCTCCGGAGTAGCGTCCATCTATATAAATTAACGATCACCAGCTACTCAACTCCCGACTGTAAAGCTGTATCGCCTATCACGAGATGTGTTAACAATGTCTGAACAAGAGTAAGCTTTTCCGCAGAAATAAAGTCACTGTTTGAACCAACTTGAAACCGCTATTTTCTAACAGGCTCATCACTCTTTAGTATTGCTTACGTGCGGTTTGGGAATTTGATTGTTATGACACACGATAAATAACGAAGTTCACATTCTGGCTACCACTTCTGTTGACCCATTTCGAAAAGTGGCAGTACTGATGTATGTTTTGTTCATGCTTGTGTCTATCATCTGGATAGTTTCTAATCTAAACGAATGGTCTAGCTCAGTCAATATCTGCGTAATCTTTCAAATGTAACCTTTAAATGATTTTGGCGGAATATCTGGATATGATATTTCTATTTGTATAACGCGATCAAAAGTACTGACGCACACAAGCAATTCAGAATTCAACTTTCCACATGACTAGGGACGTAGGATATCCATGAGCTCCAACCCGTAAGAAAACTGAGTAGGCATTTTTTAATCCGGTAAACCGAGAAGTTTTATTCCAGCTCGAAAACGAAGGCAAATCCTGAATGTTATCCAACTGGTACTACTTAATCCCTTTGTCGTAAATTCCGTTTGTAAATTTTGTAAAACATCCTAGCTGCTTTCGATTCCCAATTTCATGGAAGAATTTAACTCGAGAAAGTTGTGAGAATTGGTGAAGCCACCAATCCATGGAGATGGATACAAAATAAGTTAGGAAATTCGAATTCATGATACCAGCTAATGCTTTCAACTCACGGAGGCAATTATGCAAATCATGTGTCTAGCACTTTGGAACACATGACGGTTTTCGTTCGATGGGGTCCGTTTGCTTATGTTGGTAGGAACTGTTCCTGCTAAATAGATTGAAAACGTCAGTTATAAGCCTTAGTTCCACAAAAAGAATATTTTATCCCTCTTGACAACAGCCTGGTTCTCATAGAATGCTAATATAAAACTTCATGCTGAACACTAAGATACGAGTCAGAAATACACCCCCTCCTAAGACAGTGCAGATTCTTTTCTCAGGAAAAAGTTCTAATTTTTATTCTGTTGGAATATGATCTGCATTTGGTTAAAATCTTGAAGCTGTTCAAATGTGACCCATGTTAGTATATATGTTGACTGGTCAAGATTAGAATTTCACCTACAGACAGTCTATGTATAGCTGTTCTACAGCTTTGAACGAAATGTTCATGGTCGCTATGCTTTGTTTTACTGCATTTCACAACCAAATCAAATATGCTGTAAAAACTCAAGACGTTTTAGTCAGTATTGTAACGCTTTCGAATGTGTTGTCTTATTCTCGTGCGTAAAAGATCGGGAACTGCACCATCGTGAAGTTTAGCCTGATGCTAGTGAGCCCCGAAGAAATGGAGCAAACTTAATTTATCACAAAAGTTGCAACCAAATAGGATATACTTCATAAAAACCTCAACCTAAGCATGTGTCGCTAGTTGATGTTTCGACTGTTCGTTGCTAAGAGTCGACACTCTTGTACTGGATATCCATTAGGTCTTAGACAAGTAACTCGAAGAGACCTCATCTTTGTTTACCACCAACAGACAAAATTAGTAACAACGCAACCAACAAAACCGATTATATCTTTCTTCTGTTGGAATAACGTGAGTACCATAACTTTATGAATGAATGAACGTAATGTGTCGCTTGACGTTTTCTTTCAGTCCGCCGTACCACAAAACATCCAGCCATTCTGGATTTTAAGAACGCAGGCCGAGTGATACCACACAGCAGCACCAATCAGCAATAAATTCCCATTCCACTGTTTAGCGGGTGGGATATGACAAGTGAAATAAGCTTATTCCGGAGCCCTTGCCTAAAGTATTTATAGGTGCCTGTGTGAGTGAAATCTCAATTTTGATCTGGGACATTTTTTTGAACACGCTAGTTTCAGTTGGTACAGTGTAGAAATAGGGAGTTTTGCAACCTGCTGAAACAATTTGCAATTTTCCTACTGAAAAGGATGGTTATATGATTCTTTTGATTTCTCTACCCAACATATGACGTACAAAATTAGACAAACGCCTCCAAGTTTTCACGTCTTTTTCATGTTCACTACTGAAGCAAACACACAGCAAAAAACTGGTGAATACAATCACAATAGGAGAATTCCAGTTTTGGCACATCTAGGCTTTCGCTTACTTTCAACCATTCGTAGAAACAGTGCGCCCGAAAAGCGTCAAGAGCTCTACTAAGTGAATTACTAGTCCACGCCAGAGGATCGGAAATATTTTATTTGGATTCTGTTACTCACCAGTCCCACTATGTCAGATAGTATCTACCAAATGATCCAAGATTTCTCAAACTGATGAATAGTCGGGGATTTGGTTAGTTTCAAGCTAAACATCACCCACAATTGATCGCAGCTGTCGCATCCCCATAGAATTTCCAGTCAGCCCTTTTCGAGAAGAAGCACTAGATTCAGCAGTGGCGATGATATGCATGACTGACGAGCTCTGATGAGAGCGAAACTCGAATCTAGTGCTTTTTTTCGAAAGTGGTCGACTGGAAAGTCTGCGATGCTACTGGTGCGATCAATTGTGGGTGATGTTCAACTTGAAATTTCTCAACCTGTTCATGCTGCAGTCTATCAACAACACTTTTGAGCTTCCTGCCTTCGTCATGTTATTTCTGTTGTTGATTAGAATAGAGCCAAAAGTCAGTTTTTTTTCACAATTAGATCCCATTTTGGTTAACTAATCTGCCAAACTACATATTATTAATACTATCAAACTAAGTGAACAGACCCGAAATTAGTTTTTAAAAGATACCGAAGAAGCTGGTTTCTTGAAAGAGCAAGTGATATCAACAAAATTTGTTCTTCACACATATCACCCGGATGGTGTTTCAGGAACATCAAATAGCAGTCCGTAGAAAGTTACTTTTCCCTGAGTCTGAGAATCTTTGGATTCCTTTGTTAGACCGACAAACTCAACTGCCGTTAATTAACGCTTTGAAGACGATGTAGTTGGGCTTCTTCCAAACCTTAGCTTTTTTGGTCAATAGTTTATCAGGTCTGACCATTACAGCACATTTTGTTGGTTTTGCACAGCGCATACAAAAAGTAATCCTGGCTTAGTTGCACACGAATCAGCAACTAGAGCCTCATTTATTTGGAAACTGTTCTCCGTTGCCTGAGCTACAGTGCTTCCACAGTGATTCATATGTGGGCTTCGTTCCATTTTCTCATTTTTTATTACCCTAGTTTTCATTTATTTGTCACTCGTTTGTCTCTATAACTATTTGTCATTTATTGATCAGGTTATTTTCAGGCAATTGCAGTTAACGATATCTTGATAAGCTCACGAGCAATCTTGCATCTCAAGCTGGCCACACGGCGCAACAACTTGCAAGTTTCAGCGGGAATTCGTCGTCTCAGAAATTAAAATCAGTTCATTCCCTTCAGAAGTTTAAACAAAACAGAAGCGACGAATTCCCGCTGAAACTTGCAAGTTGTTGCGCCGTGTGGCCAGCTTGAGATGCAAGATTG
>LUCH01000126.1:0-105547 GCA_013368495.1 Paragonimus heterotremus | reverse complement strand
CAATCTTGCATCTCAAGCTGGCCACACGGCGCAACAACTTGCAAGTTTCAGCGGGAATTCGTCGCTTCTGTTTTGTTTAAACTTCTGAAGGGAATGAACTGATTTTAATTTCTGAGACGACGAATTCCCGCTGAAACTTGCAAGTTGTTGCGCCGTGTGGCCAGCTTGAGATGCAAGATTGCTCGTGAGCTTATCAAGATATCGTTTCTTACTGAATGCACACATAACGGGCGATATCCATATCAATTGCAGTTAATATTTTTTGTACCATGTTTGTGCGGAGTCTATGAACAATTGTCACTGGAAGTCACCAGTACCACTGTGAACAGCAGAACTGTACTGCTGAATAATGTAAGAGATTTGTTGATTCATGATAGGTCCAAGTATAAAACTTGGCTTTTGCTAATTTCAAATCGTTAGTAATTTATGTATCCTTAATAGATTTTATGTTGGCATCATTTAATTCCGGTGAGTTTTGACATGACTTTGACCTACATATTTATATCTAGTGCAGTTGCCACTGTATGACCAGTCCAGCAATTTTCTGCATCAGACTTAAACTGATTTGCTGAGTGTTTACAGAGTGTGCTAAACAAAGTAGATTTGACAGAACGATAAGTTACACTACTGGAGCAATAGGCTACAACAGTGGTATCAGCATGTGATTATTTCTTTAATTCATGCGGCCCATATGTTTCGATAAGTAATCGAACACACTTTTTTATGTGGTGTCAGTGAAGGGTACAAATGAGTAGTTTATAATTTTTACGAGTACCACTAGTATTTAATAACAGAACTCGCATGCACGTCTACTTTTCTGTCAGCTCCTTCTAAAATGATGCACTGAATTCAAGGCGCACCAATGTTGGAACTCGTCGGTGATGCATATCTGCGTTTCCATCGGCAGTCAAACTTAGGTTATGAGGCTTTCATGTGAATAGCTCCTTCACTAACCCAGCACTATGTTGACTCTAAGTCCGGTGATGTTCGTTTATGAAAAACGCGACATCTATCATGTAGTAACCATTAGACAGAATGTTCAATCGATGGTGTCGCATTTATAGAATATATTAACCGAAAACTGTGTACCGCATTCTAATTCCGAGTAATGCAATCCATATTTCCTCAGTAACCACGTCTGTTGCTTTTTCTCCCGGATAGTCAATTCGAGGTGTCCACCAAGAAGTTAAGTTATTTTGTAACGTAAATGCTTTCTAAATTTTACTCGAGAATTTCATCAACTCTTTCTTTTATATCACTATCCATGGTTTATTCAAAATAATTGTTTCATTCGAACAAAACAGTTTAGTCCTGGTCGACAAATTGGTAGTACAAATATGTCTATCTAGTTCAGACTGCTATTCATTGAGACGTATGCAGTTTAGAAAGTGAGAACATTGTAGAAAATTCAGTTTATCCTGTTATGTGAAAGTCTAAAACAGGCTTTCGCTTGAATGCACTTGAGGGAAATCAAGCGAAAACTACTGAAAAACCAACAAACCTTGTTCTTTATGTTATCAGAAAGACAATCTGTGGTGTTGAAATATAGTAACAGAAAATTCACTTATACTTTTGGCAACAGTCACTTATTTTGTTTGTGATGAACAAAATTAAATATGACAGATTAATCTAGTAGTCCGAAAAATATCTTCGTTTTAAATGCGAAACAGCTGTATTCTGGTGAATATTTTGAACCTCTTGGTATATAATCTTTCACAGTTATAACCATTTTATGGTTTCTGATTTTCATCGGCCATATCCATGACATTATTCAAGCATTGGATATTATTGGACTTTTTAAGCGACAATCAAAAATGAAGTCACGGACTAAAGTGAATAGGTTATCGAATGGTCTGAATATAGACATGTCACGTCATATCCATCTATCAAAAAAATCGAAAATGGGCCTAAAATGTTTTGGGAGTTCACAGGAAAGTTTCTTAGTGAACGTCTTCGAACTTCATACTGAGAGAGATTATGTACGAAATGCTCTGGCTCAAGCGATAGCCAGCAAAAGTCTGCTGATCAATTTTGGTTGTATAACGCTTTCTTGACAAACCAAATGAAATGATATTACTAATAAGTAGTTTGGCAGATTGACGATTTTAAATGACCCAACTGTGAAAAGGCATGATGTTTATGTCGCTGGTTCGAATCCAGCCGAAGCCCTGACTTTTCACAGTTGGGTGTCATTTAAAATCAAATGAAATGAGTCTGTTGGACCGGTCAATTGTCGGTATGAGTTGTGATTTAAACGCTACACGGTTCCTTACCCTGAAACAATTTGTTAATTATTCCGTCGGTGTGTTTTACTTAGAAAACGATCTCACGAACTTCACCTAGTATGCTCTTAAAATGTCTTCTTTTCACAAACAAATTCTCAGTTACTGGCCAGGAAACTATACGGGGAAAATTTAGTTGAACTTGAAGGCTGAGATCCGGTAGTTGGGACCTACATTTTCTGAGAGAGGCTTGTTAACTTCGTCACAATTGTGCACCAAACAGTTGACTGTATGCGAAAAGTCGCAAAAACTATTGATTCGTGGAATTTTACATATACGTGCAGGCGACTACATTTCGCTCTAAACACAAATAAAAAAATAATGAACACACAAACCCGCAGTTTTAATTTTTATTTTGAGAGATAACCGAAATTCTTCCCCTTGGTTTTTGACCTAATGTTAAAAATTAGTGTGATTACGGAATCTAATGTTACAATATTTTCTGATGCTTCACCAAATGTAGAAATGCATGTTGTGAAAAAGTAAAGGAGAATATCATTGGCGTTTTCATTGGCTGTCTAACGGTTATTGACCTAGTTTAATTATACATCGTGGATTCGATAGATCAAAATGAATGAGTTTGCCAATTGATAGAACGTGTTACGTTTATCTGATGCGAGGCAATCGAGAAGGAACAAGTTTTTGCCATGCTTTTGTTCAGTCACAGTGTCTTATGCGGTCAGATGATCGTCTTGCCTTACGGCTTATGTAGTTTGCTTCACAGGATTTGACAACATGACAAATACGGGAAAAGAAAGCATGAACAAACAATCTGTCTTCAGTTAGGTTTTCGGCATTGTTGTAGAAGGGAAAGACGAGTCTCTGTTCTGAGCAATTGCCTCTCACAAGTTGGTTGAGGAATGTCATAAGAAAAGTGGGATATTTTTCTCTCCAAGGCGAATTTTGGTAGAATTTACACTGTGTAGTTTCAGCCTACCTGTCGGGTAGAAATATATCTATAGATGGTCCATCTTCATATGGTTCCGGTCTCTTTACAAAAGTGTACCCGAATGGTTTTAATCAAACCATTTCAGTGGTTCTTTGAAGCTTACTGCTTCATCCGTTGTAAATATACTTATGGTAAGTTAGCGAATAATTGTTCCCGCCTATTGTATTTTTCTTTAAACGTGCCTGTAAATAACATGACCTAATCATGATCTTGTTGGTGTCTCTTTCAAGTACTTGCTCAATGACGCAAAAACTGAAATTCTGCATTGTTTGTGCAGCAATTTAACAGTTGACTAATTCATTTGCCGGTATTTCCATGTCCCTACAATCGGTTTTCAACTAGTCACCTAGAAACGAACATCTCCCTGGGTGAATTATTAGTAAATAACGAAGTGATACCAAAGGAAAATACTTTTTACACGGGCGTGTTTAGTCGTTTTATCAAATCACTTGCTTCAACCAAATCTCGACAACCGTGAACAGTTAATTTTTCGTCACCCTTTAGGATATCCCGATTTGTGTTGTATAAAAATATCTAGCTTATCTGTGATTGATTTAGAGGATGATTAGCCGCTATAAACTTTACGTGACCCTTAGCACTCAAAGTCGAAGATGTTATCTCGTCTGTTAAATCAAGCAGTTACATGTTTTTGACCTTTTTTGATGGCTACATTGTCACTGTTCACAAAATTTCTTCACAGCTTTGTTTATATATCATCTGGTAAGAAATTTGCTTTAGTTTGGCAGTACGTTTTTCCGAGCTTGATGGTTTCTTTGTATTCAACAAATGTGGAGATCGGGTTGGTTTCAATTTGCATTAGTGATAGAAACGCAGTTAACTGTTTCTATGTCAGTAAGTGTATATTTATTGGTTCATAAGCCAAGTACTGATAACGCATTTCTGTAATATTCTCTGGAGTTCTCTTGGTCAAAAAGTTAGCTTTTACATCAAATTGGCTGAATTTACTATCAAGACAGCAAACGTTTAGTCATATGTATAAAGCTTAAACGCATCCGAAGTCCAGCTGTTTTGAGAGAGTTCAATGAATTCATTTGTTTCACTGCGCAACTAGTTGAAGTGAACGTGATCATTTGGTTGTTGAAACAATGTATCAAAAGCTTAGAAGCTCCAAAATACAATCATAAACTGTTTAGCATAAACGCGTCACTTTTGTCTGGAATTAATTGCGCTGTCAGGCTCTATACAAAAGAGGTATTTATAATCACAGGGCGAGCAATTTAGAAACGTACCCATTCCAGTGGGCGAGGATATCAATCTAATTAATGCAGCAGAATCATCAAACTCGAAGGTTACTTTCAGCATTTCGTGGTAGTACTGTAAGTCAAGAAAGAAGTGAAACTGCACGTCTAAGTTAATTCGGTTACGTTTTTCAACCAAAAAATACATGGGCGCATGTGTGTTTACGTAGAATTTGTCGAATCAAAGCAGATTCGGAATACATTGTGTCCTTAAACTGTTTAGTGCATAGATGCCAAAACTCAATCGGTTCCGGCTACCACAGATGTACTTGACAGACCTGACCAATTTATCTCAATGGACCAATATGATCTGTATCGAATCACAATCTGTAATTTGAAATACTATTTTGCCGAGCGGAATTGAAACAGTTCAAGTGTACAGAATAAGATTATGAATGTATTTTGAGAGGAACTAGTTCGAATGAATCGCCGACACGATGTTTCATCAAAAAAGTTCAATACGACACACTATACAATTTACTCACCGTTTATACATGTTCTGTTGACTTCGAAAAATTACAAAATGAAGCAGGATCAACCAGCTTAGATGAGAACGGAGGACGGAAATTCAGTTACCAGCAAAATGTGAGTAAGCCGGCTAATAATATATATCAGGGCAACATGAACTACTATCTCGCTGTTTTCTGGTAAACTGTCTGCAACTAAAACCAACGGAATGTGATTGATTTCTGATATCATGCAAGTTGCAAACGCAAGTTCACTTATTGTATCTACCACCAAAGTGAACCAGCAAATGACTAGACAACTTCCATTGCCGAATATTGGCTGCTGTATTTTACCTTTGTAATTCCGTAAACTCAAATGTCTATTGACAACAACATTGAATCTGCCCCCTTTTCATATTATTTGAAATGAATGTTTGTCGAAGTAAGACGCTTAACTGCAAAGAAGAATGTTTGCGTATGCCAACATTCTAGGAACAACGGTACCTATATGTCATAGAAGAAGGAAAAATTCCATATGCGACGTTATTTCGTATCCACATCAGCCTGATAGTAGCAATGAATGACGACGTTGATCAGCTTCAGTTATGAAGTTGTTAGTGCGTTCCGTGACCGTGCAGTATATACCCCATTGTATAGTTTTAGTCCCACCTGTTCGGCTAACTTTTATATCCACTCATGATGATAATCACAATTTCTATGATAACTATTTTTAAGATCAGCATCCACTGCCTACCGAACAAACAACCTTGCCCTTATACTCGGTAATTTCATAAAATTTATTCCCAGGTTCCCTTTATAGCGACATTAGAATTGGGTTCACGTATTCTGAAAGCTCAAGCCTGAAGTGTTCATTACGATCAGCTATACCCTGTTTTCATCTTTCAGCTACAATAGTTAGTTGTTAACAACTGTTACTATTTCACCAGCATGCAGAATTCGCCTCGCTGTGTGGAACAAGCTCGACACAGATGCTACCCCATAGCACATTACGTCGGTGAATTAATAACTGAAGCTTGCAACACTGAATTCGCAACCCAAGACACGTCAGGTGCGCGACGGACTAAGGAAGCCTTGAACAGGGTCGCCGTCGTCCATTCTGTCAGCCCAGAAATGCTCTTGTCAGACTGTTTTGAACAAGGTCACATCGCACACAACTTTTCTTTCTACACTCATTACACATGAGCACCTATTTTCCCTGGCTATTCGAGTGCGCACATTTTCCTCTTCGCAATTAATCTTCTCGCCTGGAAAAAAAGCCTGTGCCACTGATTGGGGTTTACTTTGTATGAATGCAGTGGGTTACCACGAATAAGACGTTATGATCTTCTCACTGAAAATGTTAGCGCAAACGCTCATCCATCACGCAGTAGCTAAGCGATACACTGGCCCTATTTTGTTCATCACATTCAGTTCACAATTTATGGCTGTTCACTCAACTCTACTTGTGAAATACTAACCATGCGAAATTGGTCACACACAAATTCAACATTTCCCAGTATACATCAACTGGCAACTATCACGAATGGGATAGCTAGGAGACGACGGAGGATTCTGCATTGAACCAGCCTATAAATTTCTGGAATGCAATGTAATGATCACAGTAGCAGTGTCTATTTTCTATTGCCAACTAAATGAGCATTTCGGCTATTTTCAATATGCAACACAGCTGCATAATATATGGAAGTAGGTGCGCTATATACACAGTCAGATTGGGTTTCTTCTTTGAAAAATAGAACGTCTTGTCTCTCGGTTGTTTGTGCACCCTAATGTACACATTGTATCACTTCAAGAGACATGCCGGCGGTAGCTACCTTTCGCTCGATAATTCAAGACGATTTTCAAGGGGGGAATACCATAAAAATTGAGTTAATCCTGGTGCGTTGCAGCTGAACTCTTCCATTACTAAAACCTCGTAATTTTAAACAAGGACGAAGCAGTTCGCAAGGAATTCGTCGGGAACACCAACTATCTACTAAATGAACGGTATTATTCAAACCTCAGTAAATTTGTACTATTCACAATCATTACCAGAAACAATCGGTAATGGAAAATCGCTGCAGTGAGTTCAGTGTTCCGTAATTGACAAAATCTGGGAATCTCTTACTTTCAGTTTTTCAATTTTAATTGTTCAAGCTGAGCACACAGGTCTGAAGGTGAACATATATTTCTTAAATGTCTTTTGATAGTAAATAGATAATACCTGGAACGAAAGGGGAAGGATCGACCGCAAGTAAAAGGAGCAATGTCCTGGTTTTACGTGAAAAGGTCAACAGAGGAGTAAACTAACTGTTGTGTTGATGTAGTTAAACAACAAAACCTCACCAAATTAAACAGGTTTTCCCACTCTTGTATGTTGTGATCGCGTTAACCTCTGAATTCAGTTATACTTTGAACCAGTTCTGATCTAGTTCTTTAATGTTGTGAGAAACTTAGCACTGGTCACTTGACGTGTTATAAACGAGTGACCGGCAGGAAGAGTGAATACGTTCGCCCAGATGCGAAGCTTAACCAGTGCTCTTCCCAAAACTATCCACTGGACAAGTTTACTTATAAATAAATTCTCCTGTAACATGTCGGCAAAGATGTACTGATGACCATTGTGTTTACCTTCTCAAGTCGTGAACATAAAAGTCTAGATTATATGGAACAGACAGCTAGGAACAATAGAAAAAACAGGTAACCACTCATATTTATCTGAGGGAAGGAATGGTATTACTTCCAGGATGGAAGAGTTGCCTATGTCAACAGTTTATACATACACAGGACCGGTCGGCTAGTATTGATTAACATTGGTTTGGAAGTCGAGACTAATTTCAGATTTCGGTTGCAAAACAGCGCATCAGATGAAGTGATCAGGTTAACAAACTAACCGGTTTTCATAATCTGCTTTGCAGTGGATGAAGTGGAATTTCGGTTCACTCGTTCTGCTGCGTCATTGCGTGCACTAACCACTTGTACATATGCTCAACCATTTTTTGTCTTAAGCGTCGATCTGTTCTGCCGATACAGACGTCACGATAACTGCAAGTAGACTGATAGCTTATTCGTGGGATAGAACTTTTAGGTTGGTCACTGGTAGGAACAAGTTGAGCAATATTTCTAGTTAGGAGTGGCAATAGAAATTTGGCCGCAGGATATGCACGAGGTAGGTATAATCGCCTTTGAGAGGTAGATTCAAAAAGATCTGCTTCTTAGAAAACGTACACACGATAGTCTTGATTGGTCTTTACTGGTTGTGGATGTCGGAAAACTTCTTGGGATAAGCATTTGTGAGTAACACTTACTTTAACCTTTCCTTTTCTCTTTGTAAGCAGCCATTGGTGCATACTATTCGAGCTCTGTTAAAGAAGATTAGCAACAAATATCGTTTGTAAGTAATTGACTCAGAAGAGAAAAACTGTAAGTACTGGCTGTTCCAAGTAGCCTTGCTGTGGACTGAGTTATGCAGTGAGCGTTCCTGTCATTTGCTGAATAAAATTCCCAGAAAAGATAAACTGTTTTTGCTACCCAAATACACCATGTTCTAATGTCTTACTTTCGTGAATGAAGTGAATACAGAAGCTGTTAAGATCTCGCAAAATGTCTATTCCTTATTGGTGAGCTGAACCACGAAGATGGTAGTCTGGTGAAGAGTTGCCGGTAAAATTAGTACAATAGTCGATCTGGAGCAAGATATGCACCACTAAGTGGAATCTGGATCTAACGCTTTTTGGTTGAAATCCCATTCTAGATTGAATACAACCCACATCCTATCGTCGTCTTCGCAATTCGGATAATCCCTATTACTGAGCCATTTCGTACAGAAGCCCTAGACTCAAGTTGTATTCTTATTAGGGCTAACCATTAGCGTACGCTCTCGACCCTAAAATAAACCAGGCAGCAAAATTCAGTAAGAGGGGAATTGGCGAGTAGAAATCCTCTGTAACCTGCAACATATTGATCACAATGATGATGCTAGCAGATAAAAATAAATTTACAGCTATTATCAAAATATATGTTCAGAACAAACAACAAAACAGAGTTAACAGCCGCTTGCATTGAGATCTCACAAAAACGGTGCTGGTATGATGTTCAGAATTGTGAGAAATACAAAAATAATTGGTCGACATTTCAACCAGAGGACCGCGAAAAAGTTCAGTTTGAAGATATAGTGATAGAAGAGACGAGTGGAAGGAAAGTGTTTACCTGATTACACAAGGCCCCAATAAAAGCGCACTTCAAATAATTACTTGCTTTTGCATAAAAGGGATCGTGCGAAAACAGCGGCCGATTCTCGCCTGTCAGGTGCCAGTGGTTCCAAAGTGATCAGAACCATTGATCACGGATGACCGATCTACCAAAGACGGTTCCCTCCGCCACCAGCTGTTATGGTATATGTTCAGTGCGATGGGTACCAAGGTACTTTGTCTGCTTTGCCGATACGCTAGGAACCGTAAACACATATGTATTTGTAAATTACTTTGAAATTAGCTATCAAACCTTCTGGACCTACTGTCGTTGGCGTTAGGAGCTTGGTGGTTCTCTTCATTTATAAAAGTCATGGAGTATTACCGGCAAGATTCACCGCATCGACAAGACAGCGTTCGATCACTCATCTCACCACATTTTTGCTATATCGTAATAATATAGAATTGTTTTTATGGCACAACAGCATACACGCATGTTTTTGGGCCGCGTACATCTGTTGCTTGGTTGAATAAGGTTGCCAATGACACATTTTGCATTGATGTTATTTTACGGAGAAAATCTTCGCAAGTGGCTTCTCTTGTTGAGATAGCGGTCACGTTTTACAGTTGTATTAGAGAATTGCTACTTCAAAACAAATACATATACAGTGTTAACGCAAAACTTTCTTAAATGTGTTGGCACAAATTATGATTCACTTGATATCACATGCCTATAGCCGTTGATTGCTACAATAGTGAGCCCATAAGGTATCATGGAACACAGAAGAAACAGGTATCTAATTAGTGACAAGAAATCCGAGTTTATTTGATGAAAACTTTGAAGTATACAACAGCGTGCTCCTTGAAAATTGTTCCAAAATACGATGTTGATATGTATTTTTTCACAAGCCACAGTATTAAGGGACCGTGTAAGATATTTCTTCTGATCCAGATTGTAAGTTTTCTACTAGATACTAAACAGCTAATATCCCCTTTTCATTATGGTTTCTTCATTTTCGAGAATTCTTTTCCGGTAGAACCACAAACATACTACATGAATGTGGTATAGTTTCGGTGAAATTATAGTCTGTTTGTTAAGGAAAGGCATCACAAACTGTTTAAAAATGTTTATAAGAAATGCGACCTAAAGAAATCAATAGATATGAGAGGAACTTGTATGGTTAAAAAATCTGGCAAGAATATCGGCACGCCAAAAAGGAAATAAGGGTGGACCATAGTAGAAATTACAACTAGGAAAAATTCCTGGTGAAATTTGAAGGCGAGTACAAAATTAATGAATATCAGATAAAGAGTATGAGACGTTGGACTTCGAATGCAAGATCAGCCAGCTTGATTAATCTGTTTGGATCGAAGGATGATGCCAGCATGATGTAAGTAGATGAACAGGTTGACTTGGATGGAAAATCCTTGATAACTGACCTGTAAAATGTAAGCATTTATTAAGCGATACTCTCTAGGAGAAGGATCATGACAAATGGTGACAATCTATTCACAGGCATACAGAAAGATCAGGATATCAGCTGGTTTACTGCAGACTGAAACATATTATTGGTATGGCATAAAAAACCAAAACGTTATCTTTAATTAAGTTAACGTAATTAAAATATAACAATCCCTAAGACACAAACAATTCCCGGATACAGCACGATAAAACACGTAGACAGAGTACAGCACTTTAGGGAACACAGTGATCGCTAGCGACTGTCGTCTCTGTTTTGAAGAGTTTAGTTAATGATCTGGTCCCCGATGAGTGTGAAACTGAATAAAGTTTGGGATAGAATTTCAGTCAAATATTTTATCTACTTTTCAGGAAGTGAATAACAAGCGGTGATTAGTTGCTTCATAACGTTTACAGGGTGTGGGAAAGAATGACCTAAAAAATCTTCTCATCTCATGATTAATTTGTTTTTTTGATTATGTAGATTATAAATCACCTTTGATTTGTACATACCTTTTGCCTCAAGGAAAATGACTGTTTCCTAGTCTCAGAAGAGTAGCTCAGCAGAATATACAACAAATTTTCACTTATTTTTCTCAAAACATGCTAGGTTGGGGACATTCTTAACACGCAGTGCTTTATGTTGCACTATAATTTGGAGAAAGCACCATGTATAGGCAAGAGTGACAAGGGTAGAAAGACTATGTCAGCAACTGAACATGGTTCACCTTATACAGGAGGTTTTAATTTGTTTTCTACAACACACATGTATATCATGAGACCTCAAAACGAACTTAGTCATTCTGAACGAAACCGATGGGAAAGAAATTCTGATAACTAAAAGTTTATGAGTAAAACAGCGACAAAACACTGACATAGATATTTGAACGGGGTGAAATCGCCCTATCCAGTACGGTACCTTCCTAACTCCAAGGACTTCGACGTACCCGGCGCTCACTTCATTCCTACAGGATGTCTTTCTAACTGACATGATGAAGTCCGGCTTATTTGTTTCTTCGCTGTTTAGCTTAACTGTTTGCGCCACTGCTCTTCAAAGTAACAATTACCAACGGTTCAGTGACGTGTTCGAACACTGCTTGGTTCTAAGTTGTGTATGTTTGTAACTATTCATTCATCTTATACAAAGCTAGTCTGGTCTGAGCAAACGTTTGACATTCCGTTCTGTCCGGATCAACAGATGCAAAGCCTCACGAAAGAAATGCACGTCACCGTGGGTCACTACAACTTTCTGTCGCGCTTGACCATTTGTGGTCGACGCCGACTGTCACATACAAACTTTTGTTGCCTTCTATTTTCTCTTAGGTGTTGTGCATTGGCACTCGTAGAGAGTTTTCTTGAAGTGATACACAGCTTCAAAATCTTGCCGGATTTTTTATGATATACTGACATCATATCGCGTACAAGTCGGTGAGTTTAGCTGCTTCGCCATCCGACAACAGTTAGGTGGATGTGATTGATTTGTTTTCCAGGCAGTTGTTTAAAATTATCTGGAGATAATATTTTTGTTGAAATACAAAGACTTCAAGAGAATACGTGCATCACAAGTCAAGGGGTGTTGAAGTTACTTCGTCAATACGTAAGCCTACGTTGGATGAAGTATCCAGAGCATTATGAAAATCATATAAGTCGTAGTCTTATTCTTTCGTCAGTACTGGGCTATATTTTACTTCCGGAAAATACTTCATTGATTTTGCTTTTATATACACAGGTTTACAGTTTTGTGGATTTGCTCACACACATCCTTTATGTATTTCGATGGTTTGAATGGGATAATAAAATTCATGGTACTGTTTTTGTGATTGAGAAGAAAGTGAACGTTAACAGAAAATGGAAATGTGCGAAATTCTATTGACAAGCGAATATCTCAACGTTCAACCACGAAACGAAGGGAACCAGATAGCCAACATTTGAACATGTTTGATTGCTTGTATTTCAGGTTACGAAGTTTATGATTAGACAGATGTTGCGAATTGACCTACATATGCGCACTGAGTAGCGTTTTTAAGTATCTCAGTTGTCCGAGATGTGCCCACTGCGATCTGTTTATGTTCACTTAGGGTTTGACCTTTGTTATAATCAAATTTTCACACTTCTAAACGGTCATTCAATCCAGATTTTAGTGCAGAATAATTTAAAGACATACGTAGAAGCTACGATTTGAACTTCGCGTACACATTGCCTGCACTACGGGTTAACGCTTGTAAACTCATCAAATGCACAAGTCAAGTGACGTTACAGAAACAAACTAGTGGAAAGTGTTTATTTCATGTTGGAAATCACACAGTATTGTTTGCAGCTGTCGCACTTCCATAGACTTTCCAGTCGGTCCAGTTTAAAAAGAAGTACTGGACTCTCATTAGAGCTTGTCAGTAGTGCATATTATCGCCACTGCCGGGGCTTGAACCACGGACATGTTGTTCATGAGCAGACAACCGTGTTTACCACTGCGCCATTGACCTCACGTTAGGCACGACCGAATTATCATTAATCAAATACCGCTCAACAAGTCAATGATTTCTGCGATTTCAACTTGGAGAGAAGTCCTAGTCGAGGGGTCATCGATTGGAGTTAAAAGGCAGTAACTGTCTCCTCTCGAGGCGATCGGGCAACCTGATCATTCATCACAAGCGGAAGTGGTTAAGCGTTCACATATGATAATTCGGTCGTGCCTAATGTGGGGTTAGCGGCGCAGTGGTAAACTCGGCTGCTTCATGAACAGGGTGGCTGAAGTTTTTAACCCGACGGCGTCAAGGATATGCACTACTGACGTACAGTATCGTCTAAGATTTTCATTAAAAGCCGTACAAATCCTTCTTTTAGAGGTTGTCATCATAAAGGCACGAATAACTACAATTACCGGTGTTTGACTGTGCCGGAGAATTTTTATAGTGATCTAATTAAACAGAGTAATTTTATCACCTTCTATAAGATTAAATTTTGTAGCTGTAAGAGAACGATAGTAAGGGTGATACACTTCACAACTTCGAATCATCTGAAAATTGCGTGTATTTATGACTGGAAACTCCGGAATTTTTCTGAATCAGGCTTTCAACATATCTATACTTGTGAACGTCCCCGAGTTTTGTTTGAGGTTTGGTAAATTAAGTTATCCTTCACCCATACTTAATTGCTGTTCCCATATTCAATCAAAAACTAGTTAATCTCTTCCCAACGACTCAATTGACTTGCCGTTAGTCATGGTATAATTTATCAGTAGCGTATATTCTTGTTACGACCTTCTCGTTTGTCAATCACGCTGACCACTGTACTGTCTTCAAATCATGTACCACCTAACGACTATAGCTGACTGCTCAACCTCTTGTGTTCATGAGTAATGCTCAAGTTATTTGGTATTCTCGGTTGGAAATGTAAATATGGCTTGGAAACTCCAACCGATAACTTCTTGATTCAAACTTCTCAGTCAAGTCAGGGTTTCCAATTACAGTAAACCCGCAGAACAAAATTTGGATTACTGTCGAGTATTCAGACTAGCCAAACTGAACACTGGTCACCGCTACTTAAATTATTAGCACTCAGATAGACACTTTGACTTACGACTTCCAGAAACAAGCAGTAGGTTTGAGTAACTCTCGTGTACAAAGTTCTTCTGTAGATGCAGCGTTAGGCCAAAAAAGTAATGTTGATCATAGCAGTGAAACCCGATAGAAATGGATTATTGCAAGACAGTATAATCCTGAATTTCTGGCTGTGATTTAACTGGTGGCTTGTGGACGATACACACACAAGCATGTTCAAACAAACACGAGGTGTACTATCATTCACTACACTGATTTCGAAAAATGTTGTTACATCTCAGAACTCAAATAGTTACACGTTCTGCTACAGTAGTGTACACTCAACTCATTTTTTAGGGATAACTTGCATCGGCTGAGCACACTGTTCGAATGTTATTAGACGTTCATAAATCTGTTGTTCTATCGGCTCTCCTGATACCTCATATCATCTGCTTCAAAGGTTTGTTAATAAGCGTAACCCGACTGGTCAAAGCTAAATGCCTGGCTGCACTGAACATGTTTTTAAACTGATGCACATGGATGGTCAGGTCGTAGCAAGTTTACAGAATTTCTACAGAAATGCTGTCCACGTTTTATTACTTAACTTACCAGTCAGTAAAATCGTTAGATATTTTTCTGCTGCCAAATGATTATGCATTGCCCTCTCACGTCTTATTATTGTGCCCACAAGAAAATCAACAATAATGCCCTTTTAAAGAACACTTTCAGGAAAGAAAAGAGACAAATATCGTTTGTAGTTGAGCATCATTTGGAAAAACAAAACATATTGATATCTTACCACACTATCGACCGCACTAACCAGCTGACATTGTTGTCGACCTAATTGCAAACTTGCTACAATTCTTCTCGTTCCTTTTCATTGCCGGAAAAAATATATCAAAATAATAAAGCCCATCTCTCTGAGGTTCTGAAACAATCCAATGTGTTTGGTTTGTTCACCAAAAGATTCTCCTCGAAACGGTTTATTTACTCCATTTCAACTAAACTTTGCATTTTATCAGCCAGGAGATAGAAGGGCGTTTAGTTCCAAATGAGACTAATTATCTGTGTTCATACAGTTGCAGTCTGACATTGACAGTCAACATGCTGCGGTAAACGAAACTTGTCAGTTATTCTTGCCTACAGCTCACTGGTTTTATACACTTGCACTAAACAGCTCGAGACCTGCTGCGATGGAAGTGTTTAAATTAGTAAGAGAACAAGATGTTGGTTAGTAGGTTGAGTCCGAGTTTCTCGGCTGAAGGGATCCTCATTAATAGTGAACAAATGTTTGCTTTCCTGCAGACTTCTCTATTACCATTTTCCCCAAAGAATCGTCTATTTCTTCAACGTTAATTTCTTAAACTCGTCCTCAGTGTCCGTATAATTCCGAAATCTTTAGGTTATAAACCAAGTGTGTTTGGTGTTACGGAGCTCGACGTCTGTGGAAGGACCGCAGTTGTGCAAAAGTATCAAACTAATTTTGGTTCCTTTGTTATTCGTCCGTTCAATCACTACAACCAACCGTGCAATAATGCATAATTCACGTGCGGTTTGTGATTTCCTGGATATTGTACACTGTAGGTTATCTGCTGCATCCTGTACCCATATAAGACAGCAGTAATGTTAGCTCTTCTGTTGGGCTCTTTGGTCCGTGACATTGCGCCTTTATCGAACTTCATCTCCTGTCCGTTAATGTCTTATAGAACAACTAACCTTTATGATATATGAAAATATTTTACAAAGAAAGCTGCTTAATTCTGAAACCTGTTCATGGGTATACCAAGACAAATAAGTATATTATTTAGGGGTTTCTCTGGAAACGGATGTGAACCAATACTATTTTGTTTCTGGAGTTGGAAAAGCCAAGTGGTACTGACAGTAACTGTCAATGTCCGGTCCATTAGCAGTTTTAAATGATGGTCTGTTACATGCACGTTTCTTGAACTGACATTTTAGAAACAGCCAGAAGAGTTTTTAATCACCAAAACATGCAGCAGTTTGATGAAAGTACAAAATACGTCTTTCTAAAGTTTGATTAAGTTAACTTGAACCTGATCGATCGGATTATTTCATTCGATTCTCCAAGCTTGTTCTAAAAGTTTGTTCTGCAGCAAAACAAAATCATTATTCGCCACTGATTGCGATGTACCACAGTCCGTTGGACTTACCGATCGTCCAAAAACTGTCTACCTGGAACCGGAATCTGCAGTTTAGGTCAATTCAGGGAAATCTTAGCTGAAGAGCTTACTCGAAAGGCCTACACAAAGCCACTAATTCGCGTAAGCAAACGGGTCCAACGCACGTCACAATCACAGCTATGCTAGCTCGTACTGGTGGGCACGCGCATCTTAGGTAGGATCACACTGCTTCAACGTCTCAATGTTTTGCCCTCCACGGTACATACTAGATAACAGCTTGTTGTTCACACACATTTCTGCAACCGTTTAAACGCTTGGAAGACATCTCCGGACCGAGAACCTATAGAAGTCGGTGAGTCCAAAAGGGATGAATGAGAAATGCAATAGTTCCCTAACATAATGTGTTACCGCGGTAATTTTTTCCCATAAGTTCCGAGACACACCATGCTCTAGTTAGACTTATTCCGCAATATATGCAGCCCTGTTGACAAAACACTAGGCAGCGTATGGCATTCTCATTTTGAGACCTCGTTCTTGAGTCGCCTATACTTCATGTCACCATGTCGTTGTGTTGAGGTCCGTGCTAACATCTCGTTAAAAGGTTTGATCATGTTGAGCTGACTTCTGCCCTGGAGATCTACTTCCTCCTGAACACTGATACATGCAGGGTGAGAGGACCGCTTGTTTTGGGTAGACGAAGATTCACACCATACCGATTCTAGTCGAGTGTTTACAACCTCTGGTGACATGTCGATACGTGTGTGTACTGATCGAACCGGACTGAAATAAGTGCACAACATACATGTGAAAAGTGTTTGTTCACAAACTGTTCTGTCTAGGACTACACAGACAGCAAATACAAAATTATCCGATCCTGGTTTACGATTGAATATTTCATACCATCGAAAACTTTTAGGAACCAAAGGATCATTTATTTCCATGTTGTGTGCCTACGTCTGAAACCCGCATCAATGGAGAAGTTGTTGATAACCGCACTACTACGTTTAGGTGGCGACCTGTAGAAGGATCGTCCGTTTCCCGCAAATTTTGAATTTATGTGGTAAAGACTAGCACTGCAGTTGCACGTCTTGATAAACGTATTTGGGAGAACCACGGCCCAAAGGTGAACACTAAACTGCTTGTCTACTGCCCAGTGGTGCTTTCTCCGTCGTTGCATGACAGTGAAACTTAGATATTGTATCAATGGAGTGTGCGATATCTGAGCTACTTACATCTATAATGTATGAATCAGCCTAGTTATTCGGGGGCCGGATCTGGTTCTGAACACTAAAGTTTTTGGCTAGCAGATACAAGTGGGATTGAAGTTATGCTATAACGCGTTCGTGGGATGGTGGAAAGATAGATTACGAAGCATGTCCTATACAGGCCGATGAAAGCAGATATGCGAAATTCTGGTGTCTGGAAGCTTCGATTTCAAGACGTTATGTAAATTAGTCCTCCGCCCCGTGATGACTTCCGATCGTGGGAAGACTCACTTTTGAACCGGATGGTCTGGAATACTACGATCTGGACAGACGTCAGAAGAACTCAACGAGAGACAGTTTCGCAGCTATGAATTCGACCTCCTGGTGCGCAAAGAAATCACAGGTGTCATAGGTCGTGGTGCCGTGGCTATTTGGTGTTGTTGTGGGTGCGGCTGTCGATACACTGACTATTTGGGATCGTTTAGTCGTCAACGTACCCACAGCACATCATCAAAGAAAAAGTAAAGAGTGCTTTAGGCTTGAATAAGTTACGTCGGTTATTTTTTCATCTGTACCAGATTATGACCGATATCGTTTGTCAAGTCCTTCGCTATCCTTTAGTTCTTGGTCGTCTTTTCAGGTACGTTGGTGCATCGTATACTGAATGTTTGGTTCAGTTTTTTGAACTAACTTCGAATTTTTGTGCTTCCTCCACACCTTATCCGGAGTACAATATATACCTCTATACCGAACCTCTTATGTTTTCGTTTTTCTTCCAAACGCAAATCTTACCACTAAGGTCTCTATTTTTTCTCGAAAGGTAAGGTTTTCACCTCCAAACTAGCCAATCACCTGAATGAATAGCGTTAGCCAGCTGAACACCAAAGGCCTCCAATCACACACGTTATTGCCTTATTTCTTCGGGTTCCCAGTGGATACGCGGTGTCAGTAGATCCGCTTCTAGTGTGACGCTAGCCAGGCGCGCTGACAGTTGGAGTTAGGCCTCATTCTGTTTCCGATCGCCGTGACGGGCCAATCCGAAAACAGAAGCCGCTCACAGTGTGTGTATGTCTGACTGTGGTTACGCCGGACGAAGTTTCGTGCTAGAATCTGGATCCTGATTAGGAGAAAACATATAGGTAACATGACAACTGAGTGGTTTGTTGAACTGGTTCTTCTGTGTACAAAACGTGGGGAAGTGTGAATGAGACTATTAGCAAGATTAACATGAAGCATATGGGTATACGATGGGTTACCTGTAAATCCATTTAAAAACTGATGAAGGGATTGTAAAAACAGATAGTGTTCATGACCTACAAATAAGTAGTCGACATTGTCCTCTTAATTGTTTTCCACCAGTGTAACCTGGTTTCAAAATGCTATGTTGTTCATTTAGAGTGACGCACGACAATTTTCAGGACACAACAGGTCCCTATGGAACAAGCCAGCTGAACCTGGTCAACAGTTTTAAACCTACATTTCTAGGACTACCGTAATCAAATTTGAAAAAGTACGTGAAAACAATTTGAAAGTATCAAACGGTGGAATACACTTGAGGTGGTTCTAGTAGTAGCATAGAAAGATGACGCATATTACTGCAATTCTGTTGTTCATCAATCGCATATTAATGACGCTTTGGGTCTGAAAGAAACCGCTCATGATGCCTCGTTTTGTGCCCGATTTAACGTGTTGTCTGATTTTTTCGTCTTGTCTAAATTGAACTCAAGCAACAACGTGTGACTGATGGACATTTCATTGCCAAGACGAGCAGGTCTAATCATCAGGCTCACTTTCATTGCGTTGCAACATGAATTTGCTATAAGCCTGTTTCAGTTAGCACTCTGTAAAGCAATTATGGATGATTCTGTAGCATTTACTATTTGAATGATGAAACCACTTAACTCAGAGGCGTTAAGGACGAATGGTAACTCAAAAACTGTTTTTGAAATGAATACTGAGACTTGGCAGCAGTAATTCCCAACAGGCGGAGTTCCTCCGATTGACATTAATCGAAACCTTTGAACTACTGTCATCCGTAATAGGATGTACGGAACACATACGCACCTGTCCAGTTAATTATGCATGCCATCTTGGACCTGGTGAATAGGTTTTGAAAACGCGATGCGCGGCGCATCAGACCGCATTGTATCGGCATTCATGAGTTCGTTTACATTTGGAGTTGTATTTGCAGTGGTAGAACAAACGAAAGTTCATGTAATTGTTTAGCTGAACAATCATTCAAATGACTGATAAAACACAATAGGGAGGGGGAAACCGTGTGTGTCTGAACAACAAGTAGTTACTTTGACCACGTCATGTCGACTATCACATTATTTGAATTCACTGATGATGTTTGCCAGGCAACGCTACTCGGCCTTGTGTATATAACATTGCTGACGGTAACCAGTTGTATTAATCAGAGGTGACTAATCTCGTTCATTAAACCGACTCACTGGTCTACTTCTCACAATCACACTAAGATTAAAAAACTATTTTTATTGTGTGAACGATGAAATATATCAGCTTCCATCAGATAGAAGCATCTCTCACTTCCAAATAAGTGGTGCCATTCTGTGGGTTAATGAAAACATCAACCAAAATGTTACGTGATAGCACAAGATTGTGCCAATTCCAATCATTTGTACCATAGACTATGGACTGCATTGGTGAAGGTCAGTAGTTGTACACAGTACAAACACCATAGTTAACTTTACTGAATGCGGATGCAAGTAAATTCATTATGTGCTGTTCACAACAATATTGGACCTTGACGTGAAGTGACGGTTTGCGCATCTTCATAGCTTATTAAGCTAAACCTGACGGTGTGGCCACCACACCAGCAAAGTCACTCACGCCAGACAGGCTAATAGGTAGAGCACTGACAAACTACAGTTTCATGATCCTCCAGGTTGAGGGTTGGAAAAAGTTCGGCATCCTTTTCCGAAAAAATAATCAGTTCTAATACACTGTCACCCACCCGCTGCTTTGTGGTACAGACTTTTGAGTCAAAGGCTTTGGTTGAAAACCCTAATCGTTCTACCGCCAAGGTCTGGACATCTTGGCAGTATCTCAGATCACAAACAATCATGACTAATCACGACACAACCATGATTAACAGCCGTATTATTGTTGGTGGCACTGTGTTTTGTTTCTGTTTGTAAAGCCCACAGTATCTGAAAATGCATTTCATGATATCTGATCGTAGTTTCGCATGAAAATGCAGTTAGGAAAGATATTCATTGAGCAGTGTAAATGTCTTAATGACCCACCTTCTGGATAACATTCGTCCATGCATTGGCAAGCGATAGGTTCTGTCATCTATCAACCTCTGTTTTAAAAAAATCACTTTACCAGAGAACACCATTTCCTCGTGGTTTTTGAAATGGCTGATTGAACAAGTGTCTCTGAGCCATCACAACGTTTATCGGCTGGGTTGACTGATTGGTTAATGCTCAATCAATCACCTGCAAACAGCAGGAACAGCCTAGTTGACAGATTGTGTCATCTAATTTGTAAAATCACTGCATGTATATTCCCCATTCCTCAATGCTTGTCAGCCCAGATAATGCGAAACTTTCACGGTTGTTTTCGTGCCAAGTAGTACCAGTTCCTGTTCACTCTTGAATTAACGCAATCAACTCTACATACTGCTGTAGCATGTGTACATTAGTACTATTCGTGCAATGACACTCTACTTAATGCTCCATAATGAAGACTGGTTGGAACAATTTTGATTGACATTTTGCCTTGGGAGCAAATGTTATTGTTGTAAATTCTTACGTCGCCAAATTGTTGTAAACCCTTCTAAGCCGTAGGCTGGTTTGTCCTAGCTTTGTAATTCGTTTGGCAAAGTTCGGATCCTCGTACCCGTAATAGTTAGCGTCCAAAATCTCCGTCCCGAGTGGTATCACGATTGTCCCGTATTCACTCCCAAGGCGAGCCAAAAAAGACGCATTCGAATAAAAGCTTTGTTCCGCCCCAAAAACGTGTGCGACAAAGACGACAAATACAAAAGTACTTATATCATGCGCAGTGGCCAAACAGAGAAGGACAGTTGACGGAAAAAAATAGCTAAGGTCACTGATAGGCATAGCGGGATAAAAAGTCAGACGGGTAAAAACTAGCCAAGGTCACCATGTCGGCCGCTATGAGCAGGTCCACCAACTAGGACAGAGTCAATCGTTTTGTTTTCTTTCTTACGGCGGAGGCGCCTTGGGACGGTAACACGGTGGGCGCCTTAACAGATAAATTGATAGGCATCATTAAGACTCTATGGCCTATTCCGGCTTGTTCTGTACTGGGAATCGTTAAAATGAATGGTGACACTAAAACAGAAGTAACGCTGTTAACTAGGTTACTGGAAATTTAACAGCACTTCTTTTGAAGAATTAGCAAGGCAAGTCTGAAAGACATGTGTGTGAATTCCTAAGAGTAGTTACTTTGTGAAAACTGCTCAATAATGTTGATGTTTTGTATTTTGTTATGACGGCTGATGATTTGGATGTTTGATTAATTTAAGTAAATTTTCTCAAGAGAAATACTCTCACGTGGAACCTATAATGAAGAAGCAACGTTCATTAACATTTTCCGGAAGTATTCTAACAAGGATCAGCTTGAAAAATTGTTTCCGTTGAGCTGATGAAGCGTTTAACTGGTTCACACTCATAAGCAAAGCTGTATGTGAGACTGAAGTTCCCACATCGAAAATGCATAGCTCGCACCTTTAAAGGTGTCCACTAGCACTAGGAGACTGCAAAGAGAAGATGAGAACAAAAAGGAGCGGCAATTTTCAAACACTGCCATAAAATACTTTACAGATGTCACCTGGATTTGGATCAGGTGATGTGCTGTGATCAGGGGCTATTAGAAAAGACCTACTTGCAAAAAAATACGTTCTTCGGCAGGATACGACTTAGCGACATGAACGACAAGCAAGGGCTTAAAAGCCTCATACTCAACCCAGATAACCACTCAACTCTCTGTGTTGTATGCAATCCACCAAATGATCTGAGGAACTTACTGCCTGACCAGAAGTTTCACAGACATACAATACTCAAGCGGTTCATTATTATGGAAAATGTTTCTCAGATTACTACTTGACAAGATTGTTCACCTGTCCATCTATATCCACTGAATCGGTGATATACTGTCAATTGTTGTCAAAATCTTTTACGGTAAACTTGATGGTAGAGTGATAAATAGTTGTGGGATAATGCTCAACGTTGTTCCTGGATACATACCAGACTTTTGCAAATTTCGTGGAAGATTTTGCTATCAGTATAATCAAATGAGTAATATAATGATGTTTCATCCATGATTGTGATATATACTGTTCTAAAGTTATACATGAACCTCAATATACAACGTGTAAAACTTCAACACCTACATTCAATGTTGTCTACTCAACTGAAGCTTGATTCCGTCCGACACTTTTCTTTATCCAACCCAGCTTTCATGCCCGTACTTTCAAACTCTCAAGCACTGACGTTAACACCCCTTTCGGTGAATAAAACTGTTACAGTCTGAGTGCAAGTTTACCACATGACTGAACACAGAAGTCGCCTCTTTCCGAAATTTTTTTTGAAAAATTAGCAAACTTTTGCTAAGAGATGTATACAAGCGTAAAATTCCAAATAAACCCAAACTACAACAAATGTGTGAGCTTAGCATTCGTCATTCTTTGAAAGCCATTCTCTTAACTGACAATAAGGGAAAGCAAACGGACAGGGTAGTTTAATTGCCGACCATCTTTGAAAGACTCATATGAGGAACGAACAATCAGAATATAATTACTGGATGGCTGCTTTTGCTTTTGTTCGTCTATTTATGTCATGCATCCTAAAAATCATGACGCATTTAAGCATTAAGGTTGACGAATTACATGGGTGTGCTGAACAGTGTTAGGTAAAGAAAGGCTTGCATTCTACATGGACGTGATTGGTAAGTGATCGTTTACTCTGTCGACGTTAAACTTTACAGACTCAAGCGTATGAGTTTTGAAAAGAGATGTCACTCTTAGTTTCTCAGTGTGCTGACTTACAGCTTTTCATTTTTTCTGTCTGCTGACCAGATTGACACTGAAAAGTACACAGTGTTGAAAACATTAGAGTTATTTTTGTTCAACTACGTTTGTTTACTGCCAGCATCTTTGAGGAGCGAAGCATATGCTAACAGAATATGTTATTACGCTTGAAATTCAGATGTTATCTTATCAGTTAGCAGCACAAAAATGCACGAAAATAAAATGGTAGCTGGAGTGCTTATACTATATTGGCCTATGTTGAATCCTGAAGAAATATGTGATTGTTTTTAGCCCCTTAGTTTTCACGTGCACTGGCCACTATTTAATGCAAATCAGTAAGAAGTGTTACCGTCAAAACATTAATCGTCTGACCCCTGACGTAAAAGAAGCCTTGAAATATAGTTCTATTTCAAATAATGCTCAACAACAACACCCAACCTGATGTAAAACTCCTGCCACACGTTCCCCAAGCAACCGTGTTCACCAGTGCGTCGATGTTCTCATATAGTGCACGGATGAATTATCAATTTTGAAGGCAAATTTGATCGTAAATACTACTCAGATTGCTGCAACGTCTTAGAAATGTACAGATTTAATGTCGTGTGAACTATCAGCAAATCATGTTCTTTAAAATTTGTCACCAAGCCAACCTCTCTGACAAGAAGTCATCGATTCTACTAAACAAGACAGCTGGTGTGGCTCTCTAGAGGCGATCGAACCATTTGAGTATCAGTCAAAAGCAAATATGGTTTTTCGTGAGCCGAAGTTCAAATCCCCCAATTTTAATGACCACTTAATATTGAATCGATTTTGTCTCTGGCGTCGTCAGATCACAGAACACCCAATGTCTCTTCAATCTGTCAATCTGACCACACAAATGCCGGCCTCGTATAACCTTTAATTAATCATACCTACCAGCCGTCAAACACGTTCCCTAAACGTTGTGTCGTAGATTTTGAATGAAGTCTAAGCTACATCAACAGACATCTGTTGCTTCTAGTCAGCTTTCAATACTTAGATTATCTAGTACACTTACGTCAACGACACCAACTTTAAAGATGTCTTAATAGCAATGTCACTGATTTGAGTTAGCAGGGCAGTTAATGTGTCACCTACAGAGACGACTGGACAGTCTGATAAACCTGGGATCCCTGTTGAAAGGGGCTGTCTGACAAGTCTGTGTGGTTGCGAAAGCTGCGAATACTTAAGAATGATGTTCTAATTGAACATAAAACTGAAATTTCCAGATATGCATTGGCTGTCTGGAAAAGGTTTCCGCATATAACCGAACATGGTTGCAGTTTTCAAGCGACTTCATAACAGGCGAGTAAAGAGACATAGCAGTTGTCAAGATTAGATCGCGGTTCTTTCTGAATTTGCTTGAGTCTGCACAGCCAGATCTAAGAGCTTGTTGTGGTGCAAATCACCTCCACCGTTTAGTCTAGCAATTTGGTTTGAACAGAAGGATTAATGAGTGCTCCTTTTCATAAACTTCCTCGATTCATACAAGCACTTCCTAGACCTCAGGTGATGACAGGTTTGGAAGTTTAGTTAATCTGCATTTGAAGGTTAGATACCTCACCCCATTCTCTAATTTCAGTTCGGAAGACTTACTCCAGTGGTTCCCCCACACTCTGCGTTCGACAGACGCATTTGTGTCAATACAGCCTTCTTATCCTCTGTTATCCGCACACTACCTATACACGACTGTCCAGCAGTCTAACTTTTTGTGGAAAACGTGTTTGCTGAATAAACACTTAATTGTTTTCTTACGTGGAGCCGAAGACCTCCTCAAGTTCTTGATACAGATTATGAGTGAAATAAGCAACTGAAAGAAAACCTAGTAGAAAAATTGGAATCATCGACTGCCAAACGCCTCGTGACAACACATCATACCATCGACCCCAGCATTTCCTTCATTGTTTTTTCCACGCAACATCATGCACAAACTATTGGCCATCAATCTTGTCTTGCTGAACAGACAAAATCATCTAGTTTAATGCGCTCAAGCGGCAATAATACATCTTATAACATCACCTGGTCTTGATGATTTTAGTTTCCCACCCCATGGTTTTAATTAGGTTTAATGGTTGTAAATCTGTCTATTGATGCAGATGTTCTGCTTGGCTTTTCATCGGGAGACTAACGAGTTAAAATTGGTATGCCCTCTTACAAGACTCTTTATAATGAAGTAACAACTCTAGCTGATCTTGTTCTTCATTACACATAGAATAAATTGAAAAGTCGAAATAAATGTAGATAACAAGTTTGCCACACCTATCTAGCACTCCACATTTATCTATATCAAGTTGTTTCTTATCTGACGTTTTGTACTAATGACAATCCCAGAAACATTCTCTTCGATTTTCCGGTTAGGTTTCACAACAATATAATTATGCGCCATTAGATGGCTGAATATTAGACTGACATCTGAGCAACAGTTCAATACCTATTTTGAACCAGCACAATTGATAGCAGTCACTGCCTAACAAAGGTCGTCTTTTTTTACACCGTTTTATGTCAGTTGGCTAGATAAGCATTCAAGTGCTAAGCAAATTATTATTAAACTGTCCAAACAAAGTTGTTTTTTGTTTTGCTTCTCATTTGTAGATACAACTAACCGTTTTTAATGATGCATACTCAAAACAGAAACTGATTTTCTATTTTCAAATTCTTCTCTTGTTGATAAGTGTGAGTAGTTCAGACATTTGAAATGTGAGCAGAAATGTCACGTTCACATAGTTGGTTCATTTACACATTTTCCCTTTGGGCATTTCTCAAGTTTTATACAAAACTACCTTGTTGTCTGTCGTTAAAGAACGGACCATAAGCAACTTTGTTGGGTGATAGTGAAATTTCATCCTTGCGAATTTGCAGTCACAATCAAGCAATCTAAATGTTTGATGAACTGCCAAAAAGTTGTTGAGTTATTTAGAATTGGAAGTGAATTCTGTATATACGAGGGTCAAAAACACTTTATCACAGTCGGTTAAGGTCGTAGACAAGTGTCATCTGTTCAGTGGCGTCTCCAATTTTCAGTGCAACACGCTTGATACTTTACAGCCTGTGTCACTATGTATATAATGGATATAACATGCTTTTTCTTTTTGGCGTTTTGTTTTTACGTGTGAAATATTGAGAGATATAAAGAGTCAGCAAACGCCTTTTTACAAATTGGGATGCCAAACGAAAAGCACGTATTTGAGAATTTGGAAAATTCCCAAATAAGCTCCCATTATACGTGAAGCCGCTACTTGATTAAAATCTGAGAAAGTCTATTCGTTTGATTTTCATCTCATATGGACTTTCAAATAGTGGCACTATTTAGCTGATCAAATCAGTCCAGGTTTTGCGCTGGCAGCATACACTATTGACTGAAGTTTATAAAATCACCCGGGGACTCTCTTGAAATCTTCAAGCAATCAACCTAAAGCGTTCCTTCGCCTGTAGTTACGTGGTTTTGGATATACCCTAATTTATGTGCTCGTGGAGGACGCTATGATCCGAAGTGGAAGATGCCGGATTAATACCTATCTAACATTGTATATTGAAACCGTAATCCAAGAAACATTCATCGTAACTAGTTGTTCATACCTGTTTTCTACTGTGCTTGTGTTTAGAAGACACCCTTTTCCAATGTGTACAAATTTAGTGGGACGAACGAACGATAGAAAATCTCGCGAATTTTCGAAATATATAAAAGGTTCAACTGTTTAGGTAGCAAATTATTGGCAGAAAACCCTAGCAAAGACAGTAGCACCGTCATCGCCCAACTTAGCTTAACCAAGCAATCTTTCCTCAAACTGTCCACCACATGTCGGATGAATTTCTGTATCCAATTGTATTATACGACGGGAATACAAAGATGTCGCCTGCTGAGCTACTGGATCAAGAAAAAACAGAACAACAATTGTCTGGATGGTAATAAGTAAGCTCAGTTTTCGATAAATGGATTGAGAATAACACAACGTTATAAGCAAGTTGTAATACTCTACGTTTCAACCACCTCGGGTGGCCTTCCTCAGGAGTGTTGTAATCGAAATCACATTAACAAAGGAACAGAGGTCACGTGGGATTTACTGTGGTTAGGTCAATCTGCGCTGCCTGTGAATTGGTTGGTGGAATCGTTTGCCTATTACGTGGGGGTAAGACTGTTGTAGATAAGGTTTGTCTGTGCCTGGTGTTGTTTATCCATGCACGCCACACTGCAGACAGGGGTTTGCTATCATTGCGATTAACACAAGTATGTTGTGTGTAAATGGTGAGAGCTTCAGCGCAGCAGCGCTCCGCGTGGGAAGGCAGACCCCCGTGAATCACTCGAGCTTGATCAAATCCTACGTTGTGATTCTCTGACAGTGCATGTAGTGCGATGGCCGGATCCTTTTCTAATTTCTGAAGTTGACATGCGTCCTTAGGAGGAAACCTCGTGTGCCTCTTGTGTTCGGCAACACGCACTTTCAGTTGTCTGCTTGTCTCTCCTATGTAATTGGCATTGCAATCACCGCATTTAATTTCGTAAACACAGTCTGTCTGGTCGCCCATAGAAACTGGATCTTTAGGATGCATCACCAGTCGTCCTAAGGTGTTATCTAACCGAAATACAGTTCGTACATCGTACTCAGACAGGATGGAGCGAATTTTTTCCGATGTTTGTTCACGATACGGTATTTGCACAGTAGACTTGAAAGTTTCGATCGGTTTAGTCTCCTCCTTAGTTGACATGCGCATAATTGTGTTTTCAACAAACATTTTTGGGTATTGATTGGCGGCTAGCATTTCTTTAATTCGAGACATCTCTGTTGTTTTGGAGGGTTCAGTAGTGCAAATTTTTGTAGCTCTATTGATCAGTGATTTGATGACTGTTCTCTTCATGCCGACTGGATGCGACGAGTTGAAGTTGAGATACCGACCGAAATGAGTTGGTTTTCGGTACACAGAAACCTGGAATCTCTGGTGCTCATCAACTTTCACTAGGCAGTCTAGAAAACTAAGTGAACGTTCATCGGTTTCAGTTTCTAATGTGAATACAATGTCATTGCATTTGGAGTTGAGAAACTGTAGAAATTGGTCGCGAGCGTTCCGTTTCATGATTACGAATGTGTCATCTACATATCGCCACCAAATTCGTGGAGGGTAGATAAATTCACTGATCGCTTGTGTTTCCAGGTATCCGAGGAAAAGATTGGCTACTGTAGGTGCAACAGGGGAACCCATAGCTACACCATCCATTTGCTTGTACAATTTTTTGTTGAATGTAAATAAAGTTGAGTACAGACAAAGTTCAAGACCAGATACAATTTCGGAAGGTGACAAATTAGTATGTGCATCAAGAGAGTCGTCACTTTCTAATAACTCTTTAACAACAGCAATGCTAAGTTTTACTGGTACACTGGTGTAAAGAGAGGTAACATCAAAACTAAGAAAAGTTCCATCGTTACATAATGTCACATGTTGGAGTTTGTCAACAAAATCAAAAGAATCTTTAACGTTGCTTACCAACTTATTTTGCAACGGTTTGATAATGCGGCTGATGAACTTGGCCAACTTGTATGTTGGACTGGTGGTGTAGTCAAAAATAGGTCTTATGGGTATTCCTGTTTTATGCACTTTTGGAAGGCCCCACGTAATAGGCAAACGATTCCACCAACCAATTCACAGGCAGCGCAGATTGACCTAACCACAGTAAATCCCACGTGACCTCTGTTCCTTTGTTAATGTGATTTCGATTACAACACTCCTGAGGAAGGCCACCCGAGGTGGTTGAAACGTAGAGTATTACAACTTGCTTATAACGTTGTGTTATTCTCAATCCATTTATCGATAACATTTTAAACACGACGCCCAAGCTGTTTGACTTCATTCGTACAAAATTTGGTGCGGATATCTTACAACTGTATGCTCAGTTTATTAGAAAAACGATACCTTTTTGCAAAGGAACAGTAGTACGATTGCTTTTGGGTGACAAGCGCACCTGCTTTTTGATCGGTTACTTCGTTGCTATGTTCCACAACTTTTCATTGAGTGACTCAAAAGTATGAATCTGATATGCATTCAAACAGCAGCTGGTCGTCGTTCTTGATTGACCGACATCGGCCGACCACGATTCCGTCTACAACTCTGCAGCGAACTCTGATCGACTGAACCTCCTTCAACCAGGAAACCGCTCCAGTCAAGTCTCACTACAGTTTACAATGATACTTTGAATAGCTTAGTGACAAACGATGAGGCATACACTTCAAGTTCTATGGATTTTCAAGTCAGTCTTTCGTTATTAGAACAGCCTGACGTGGGTGAATGTAGTGAATCTGGACTCAACATATTTTTAGTTTCATGTGAGACAAGGACAAGACTATTCTGTAACATGTTAGTGACTGTGACTGGAAACACGTCTAAAATAATGCAGTGAGAATTTGCTGGAAAGATAACCAGAGCAACCACATTTTTCGCAGAAGTTGATTACAAAACTGAAAGTCTTTCATTCCTAGTATAGTCCGCCTAGTGTCTCGCTCAGTGGCTGACAGATCGTAAAATTACTTTAAAAATCCTTTGTTTGTTGACTGACACAAACGGAGAAACTTTGCGCAGCAAACGATTTGGATATGATGATCTGTAGGATATATCAGAGCAGTTGCAGATAGTGCCCAAAGTCGACCACCAATAACACACTGATTGTAAAAGGGATCAAACGAGCTATCATTGAGAGCAATTGACCCGCATGAAAAAATCAGCCAGTGAGTTTCGACAACAACGATATACGCACGACGTTTTACAGGAAATCTCAGAGTTGAGAGCCGGAGTTATCGTTTGGAGTGGTGAGCGTCAAATCTGTGACATTCACGTACGAATTAAACACTGACAACCTTTGTTTACTGAACAAGATCTGGATCCACACTGACACCCTTCTTCTAAGCACCATTCTCATTTGGTCCTCTGGGTTCACTGATTCTAAACGGATTATGCAACCTGTTGTAAAGAAGAATTTGCCCTGCGCAAAGACCACTTCAACAAATCCAATTAGTGGGTTTTGCTACAGTTGACAATTATGATCCTTTTGTATCAAGCTGTATTGTATTTCTACCCAACGCTAGCAACTGAGAAGTAATCAATCTTGATGTTTTTGGAAATCAAATATCACAAATCATTTTCTCACCGCTTAGCTACCTTTCACACTTGTCCAGCTCTGCCATCATCCCGTTTGCGTTAAACGTTTGCTTACACATTTTGTTATATATACTTAGAGTAGAAATTTTCATCACGATTATTGATTATTGAGACTAACAAACTTGTAAAACAGTGGGATGGAAATTCATTTCTGGTATCGGAATATTTAAGGAATTCGCTGCTTCCTCAACAGTAGGTAGTGAGCAAAATTTAAACATCAAAAGTTCAAAACTACAAAACTAATGAAAATTGCCGACATTGGAAATCTGTTCAATTTCTAATAAGTCCATATAAACGTCGCAAACGGTTCGTCTTGTTCGCACACATTAAACATCAGCGACTGATTTTAATTGCTTTCACGTAGCGTAAGTGCACATTGTTTACGATCTGATAGTATAATCCAAAAAGCCTATATGAAATCAAACAAATGCCCTCTTACCCGGTTAAAGTTTGCAGTCATTGCTGTCGGTTTCTTCTGGTCGTTTGTCAATCAAATGTATTTACTGGATAGCGGCTAACGGTCATTCAACAACCATGGTTAAACCCTAACGTTCAGTCCAGTCAGAAGGCCTTTTCCGTACTCATGTTTACCTGGATAAATTATGTTGAATCTGATGAGTGAAGATACTGTTTATTTGACTAGGTTAGCGGGGATTCAGAGTTAATCGTGTTCAACCACTGATTTACGAACAAAGAATATGAAGACAACAACCGACTTCGAGGGCTTTTGAATTAGTACATACAAACTATCTGCTGCAGATAGCAATTACAAAAGAACTGTTTATGTAGAAGTCGCAGTTTATGAATTATTTTGTACGCTGTTTATTCCAGACTTTCCGATTGCGATGTTCCTGTTGCTTTGATGGAAATCAGGCAGATTTTAACTACTGATCGCTTTCTTATACACTTTGTGATGTGGATCTAACACGTCTGTAGTGAACAGCAGCATAATTTAACTGAAATCTACTTGAAGGTATGCCATGTAATTTCCAGTCTTGTTCTGCTGTCTTCAAACTTGCAGGGAAGCTGTTCAGTTTCAACTTCTCACTAAGAGTTTTTGGTCAACCTTCTGTGTGGACAAAACGTTCAGTTGTCGTTTGACTGTACGCATCGCCAGGTGTTATGTGCAAATGAAGGGATAACAAGAATGAATTCATTCGACGTTAAAAACTTGTCATCACGGGTCCCATAAGAAGCGCCTTACTTTGTGTGTCAATCTATGGAAATGTGTGACGGAGGTGATATTCATGCAGAACAACGAATGATGAAAAGTCGTGTCTACAACTAGGTTCTTGAAGAAGTCAGACTAAGAATAAAAACAGAAGCAGCTGATCAAACGTGTGAGACAAAAATGTTTCAATATGATCTAGCTGAGAATGTCAAAATACTTTTATGAAGTTCAAAGGTGAGTACGAAATGCATCAAAGATTCTTCATATATTAAGCTACAGAAAACAATAGTGTCCAGTCTAAGATAAAGTTTATCACGATGTAGGTTTTTGTAGCAAAATTAAAAAGGCTTCTACAATAAATTTGAAAAAAGTGATGAAGAACAAGCTCACTAGCATGCACACTGATCAAGCAAAACATGTTTCAGAGGAACTTTAGAATTCACTCGTAAAAAATGATGGTTCCTGACGTTAGCGAAAACATTCGTAACGAGAAGTGGACATGTCGGATTGCTTTTAAAAATATCTGTATACTTCACACAATTAAGTATTCGGTCGTTATTTAAATGAAGTGACACGCAACTGTTGTATTTTTTCTCCTATCACTCCCGGCTCAATCCTGAGAACAGTTTATGAACTATTAACCTGGATACATCAATAGGAAAGGAATAGACGTCTGCAGAAATCACCAAGAAAACAGTTTGTCACTTATGTATAAAATGTTGTCGTTAAGGTGTTGAAACCTGCGGTAGACTGTCTTATTTTGTGTCATTTGTTACGTCGTGTAAACGCGTACGCACCATCGCCATATTTTCTGTTGGAGTTTAACCCACCCTCAAGTTTCGTGGGTTCCTGAAATATCAGGTATTTACTGAGTCTATGTAAATAAGTCGAATAGCAAAAGAGGACCTGTCACCAGTTTCTCTCAATGAACCTACACAGCGTTAGCAAAGTACATTACAACGATGTCACGAAGGTTTCGGCTGCTTGTCGTTCACCCGAGGCTGTCTATAAAGATATCATACTAGGATCCATCACAGGTCAAACAATTGTCAGCGCGATCAGTTTCGACCTAATCCCCATGCTTCATGGTTTCACCGTCACAATACCTCAGGTTGTAATTGGTTGGCATTGGAGAAAAAAGAAAACCGTTTGCTTGCATATAAACTGGAATTCAGCAGGACAAACAATTGTTTGCCTGAGGATCAACATGGCATACTTAGAGTAGGCTTCAAACAAAAAGAAGAAACTGGAGCGTCCAAGGTACACAAAATGTAAGGGGGAATTGTAAAATCTACATCCATGAAAATGCGTTTCAGTGGTGTGAATGATGACGTACATCGGCGAGTGTCCAATATGAACAGAAAAATGATATTGGTTTCCGGGCGACTAATTCAAATAGTATCTCCAAACAGTGCCCAGAAATTTGCTCACAAAAATCTCACGGCTATCACTGGCTGGCCCCTAATTTATGGCGGATGATCATTAACTGACGTTCCTTACTTTGACAAGCGTCTGAAAACCGACTTGTACATATCAAACAACAAAGCCGAGGATACTTGCTCAAGAAAATATTGAACTTCAACGAAGTCGGAATAATTCTGTGTTGTTGTTATGCGTGCTGAGTAATACAGTGAAATTTCTATTATTTCTACCAATGAGTGCATGCGCTATCATTTTTGCACTCCTGCTAAATGTATAATACTGATGATAATACCGGTGAGTAGTAAGGGATTTTTATTTTCATATAGATTGAGAATCACCTACAATTGTTTAAAGCTATCGCATTCCCATCAACTTTCCAGCCGTTCCTTTTCAAAAGAGGCCGGCTGGAAAGTTTATGGGAATGCGACGGCTGCGATCAATTGTGGGTGATGTTCCATCTATATGGAAATATATAATAGCCAACTACGTAGGGAGGCGGCTGGACACGATATGTTATTAACATATTTACGGGTGAAAGTAAGTTAGCAATTTGGTTTTGAACGTGATAGAGAACATCATAATTCCTAACGAATCTAGTGGGGATTGGAATAATATGAAATAAAAAATATGATATTTTGTATCTTTCTTTAGGTCCTAAAACCAGAGGCTATTGATTATGAGAAAGCCGTAGGATCCTTGCACTTTAGTAGAAAACTATTGATCAGTGGTACATAATTCGAGACATTTCAAATTAAACTATTCCGTGATAACCACGACTGCCTCGCAAAATGCTCACTTCTCAGCAAGACGATATTTATGGATGTACTGCCGCGGAGACTGGTAATAGACTTGACATAATTTCATTCTAGAATCATTCTCAGCTACTAAACGTGGTTCTGAAAATAAATGTTTTCATCTTAGATACTCAGGAGTTTTGGAAAAATTCATCTTAAAAATATCCCATATCCTTGACATACATTAGCAGTAAGATTATCAACCACTTTTAGAGAACCTCACTGCGATCAAAGGAGATCAACATCGATACGTCTTAGGTAATCTCTCCATAAAGCCACACTAACGGGGTGACAACCAACTCATAACTCAATGACATGCAAATTTCCCCGTCACAAGCGATGCGCACAAAGCTGGTGGCCGTGTGAATACGAGCTTTGCTTCGTAGTGTAAAGAGTTGCTTACTCGATCCTTGTTTCAGACTAGTTCTACCTGGTGATTCTAAACGGGGACGAAAGTGTTTGTGGAGTGTCGTTTTGAGTGTAAACATCATCACTGTGAACGTTTAAAACGAATTCGGGCATTCGTCCTTGCCGACGTTTTCCCACTCACCGCAATACCGTCAACTAAATAAGATGATGAAAGAACGTGAATGGCCGAATTACTTTAATTCTTACCGGAAATGAAAGATGACTTATCACAAAACAAAAAATCCCTCACAAACTTGGTGTGCAAATAGATTTTAATCATGAGTGATGGACACAACCAAAGAAGAAAAGTCGAGTGTTTTCCGTATATAGAACGTACGCCAAACGACCGGTCAGTGAGATGTTGTGGTAATTTAGAATTGTACACTGTACTGCATTTTGTTGTCGTTTAAGTGTTGTCGGACTCAGTATCAGTTAAGAGAACCAAATAAAGCTTACTTATAGTGTTACTGGGGAGTGTACTAAACGTGGTTTACTATTTGTTCTCACTTACTGGGTCAGGACGAAAATACGCAAGTACGAGATTTCTATTACCATTTCTCCGCCACTGAATTACTTTGCATCAGTTTCTGTATTTATGAAGATGACCGAAATTGACTAAGCATACTGGAGTAATTTTGGTTAACACACAATGTATGAAGTGGATAGTTTAACACAGGGTTAGTTGCCTGCCCAAGCTGGCTACCAAAAGGCAAGTAGAGATAGTAAATTCCGAAACGGTGATGGAGAACACAATTCGCACACATATGTACGCTAACATATAAAATATAGTTCGTAGTATGTAAATCAGAGTCAATTAGTAAAACCTTCCCAATTCGGTTCAGAAACAGTCAGAGATTAAACGAACGAAGTTTCGCAGTTAATCTAGTTTTAAGAAAAAACCCTTGAATAAACAATTTTGTTCTTGGTGCTTCTTCTCCAAAATAAATAAGACGCAATTCTGCGAATTCATTGGAATGGTAGATCGTAACTCAAAGGTAAAAAACAGTATATATCAAGGCCAACTCGGTTTGTTTCATGAGGTTTAGCTATGCAGAATTATTTACACAGGTATTATAAATAGTCAGCACATATAAGTAACAAATCCATTCCCGGTAGGGATGTACGGCAGTGAGGAAGCTTTGTGTTTTGTTTTCATTTTCTATTTCCAGTTAATATTTAGAATGAACGTGAACAAATTATGATGGCATTTTTAAATTCCCTCGTGAGACAGTTGAACTGCATGAACTGTGTCCCATTTACAAAACAAACCGGCTCGGATAGAGTAGCTGAATTGATCGGGTGATCTGACTCACTCGGAGAATTTTACTTAGTGTAATAGGTTAGAATCGATGATTCTAACATTATCATACTTTGAGAGCGGCTCATCCAAGTCATTATAGGGTTAAAATATTGTCCAGAGTGCATCAAGGAAGGGTTTGTGTAATGTTAGGAGTTATGCTTAGAAACAGTATGCATTAGTCCCTGTCTTACTCTGTAATTCTCATTATTATATTATGTCACATCCGTAGATCATACTGACCTTAATTCAGCATGCTTCAAAGATAAAAATATTGCTTTTTATCTAAAAGAACATGCGATGGATTGGAGGGGAGATTAAACGAGATTATCGTTTTTTCAGGTTTACTTAACAGTTACTGGTCTCTTGAACAGATAAGGAAGCACAGTAGGTTCTATTATGTTTTAATGTTTTATTTTTTACGTAAATATTGACATTGTGCTAAACTTGCAAACTCAGCTCATCTGGAGGTTAATTTTTATCTAAGTTTACCTCATTCAACCTTTTATGGTACTTGTCATGTTTTGCTCAGTAGTATTTATAGAAACCAACGTTAATTAACCTGGTTGAGAAAAATGTCTTGCAAAAGAAAGATTGCTTCAATAATATTGCAACATAATAGGTTAAAACTGTTGGCGGCGCCTGTTTATTTGCTAGTTTGTAGTCGCTGTGATTACTGTATTTTTCTCTAAGTGTACAGTTTCTTATAGCCATAGATGGAAACTGCTTTTTAAGTAAAGTACACTACTGTCCGCATGGTGACCGTGCACAATCAAAACGGAACGATCCGATTGTTAATTCTGATGGTGTTGATCACTTAGCGGAAATTGAGTACCATTACGGGTAACTAGGAAATGCTCAAAGTTTCTGTATTATCCTCATTGTAGAATTGAAAACAGAACACGGCTTACTGGCATAACATGGTTTGTACTACCATAGAACCAGCCACATCTTTGCAGACAGTCGATGCAAACGATCTGAACACGCAAACGTCTGAACCGCAGCACGACGAAAAGCAAACGATACATCTCATTTTCTGCCATGGCACTACCAAAAGTGGTTACAATTTCTTTTTGTACAAACTAAATAGCACAGTCACCGTATTGTAATGACTCTTGCATGCCGTAAGAGGCGTCTAATTTGTGGTACACATACTACACCTAAGTATTTCGTTTGGTCAACCGCATGTTACACTCTCGGTCGGTATTGTTAGATTGTTTCACCTACCGACTTTGCTGCTGTCATACATTTTCGACCATGGCTTACAAACGTAGTTTAGTGCGAACCATTTTTCACCGAGCAAGGAAGGTATGCACAGCCGGCCACCTAAATTCTGAAGAGGAGCTCTTGAACAGAGTTCTGCTTGCGAAAGGATATCCAGCCAAATTTGTTGAAATTCATTGCAAGGAACAACCACAATCATCGCAAAGAAGCAGGTTTTATCATTATTCCTTACACAGGTGACCAACATATTATCGATATAAGTCGAAATTTGAAATCAGCAATTGATCGCACATATCCCACAGCGGAACTACGCTTGTCAATGTTCACCCGCAGGATAAGTCTCCAATTCCTTGCTCGTCCTTCCTCGGAAAACTCTGTCTCTTACTTTATTTACCAGTTCACTTGCAGTTGCGGTAACTCATACATTGGCAGAACGGACGGAAACTTACGACAAAGGAAGGCGGAGCACATCACTAAGTGGCTGGCGAAAACAGTGACTCAACGCGGGTCAGTATACCAAAACTCGAACGGAAATGCGGCGTCTCCAGTCGAGAAACTCTTAATCGTAACAGATCACGTGGTTGACCACTTCAGTTCGTTCATGGTCCTGTTGCGCAACCGCAACCCTAGGCTGTTGGCGTTCTCCGAGTCATTGTTGGTCAAGCTTCACGCACCGACCCTTTGTTTGCAAAAGGTGCTGACGCAATCAATTTCCTTACTGTGTCAGTGACCCCTGATTACTCTCATGTGATGTTGGTTCATTTCATTGTTTTGTCGCCATGCCCTTGACCCATTTAACTGGATGTTTTATGTAAACGACTGATGGGAATAAACGAAATGCTTGTATCTCGCAATATATGTCTTCTTGTCGTCTTACTGAACTGGATAAAGGGAACTCAACGTTTTAAACTGTCATACTGCCTAGGTGCATAACATGACGGTACACCATATTTGTAGATGATCTGCCACCCAGGTTTAAAACTAGCGCTCAATATTGTTGGTATAATGTGCTGCGCCTCACCAATTATATCTATTAATGACACTTGTTTTGAAGAACCGACATATTTCTTCATGCTACGCAAGTTTCAGATAATCAATAATTTTCTTGATTCGAGGACACCCCTGATGACTTGATATCATTTTGAGTTCAGATAGCAACGGGTTTTGCTTCAAGCCATTTCTTTTTAAGACGTCTGACGTAATGAAGCTCAGACGGTTGCCTGTATCTCCGTGAGATCCACCTTTGCCAGTAGGATGGAAAATCGAAATAAACGACCCCCATTTTTAAATCAGGTCAACCACACCATTTATCCTCTCTAGGATACTGCTCTCTGCTTCAGCTGTAGTTCATATAAATCTCTAGCATCCTTGAAGCAGAAATTTAAGTTCCTACCCAACACTAGAAGAAACATTTTCGAAATTTTCCGGGAGGAAATCTTCCGCTTACGCACATCAATCAAGATTTCGACGAGCATTTGCGTGCTTCATTCAGAAACTTCATGATTACGTGGCATAGATCAGACCTCGACTGGCACAATGTTTCGAAACCACTACTGACAATGGAATACGAGAACTGCTTACATTCAATACATTTCTATAAAAACTCAGCGTGTACCAGTAAGTTGAAAGTCTTTTATCGAAGCCTCACCATCCCATCGGATTCTCAAACTAAACGGTCGACAGGAAGTACGCAAAGCAATTCTAAAAAATGACAGGGTTATTTAGTATGTGAGATGTGGTTGGACAGCTCGACACATTAACTTGGTCAATGCCGTTTTTGCAATAAATAAACCTCTGTTTAATAATTTGATAGTCATAAACAATTGTTTTCGACATTTTTCAAAAGTTCAACTAATCTCTATATGTTCTACTTGTATTAGTCGGTATTGCTTCATTTTAAATGCATTATGTCTCCAGGTTTAAAATGTCTGAAAGTTTGCTAGCCTTTTATGATTTGTAAATTCTTCAGAGTGTCAAAACTGAATTATCTTCAATATCCTTAGATGTTTCTTCACCTTTCCTGGTAGAAGTTGATTAATCACTTATGGTTGATATTTAAGTTAACATGCATCTGCAACGGATGCAGAAATAACTGAGACAGCTTTCCTGCGTGTTGCTGTTTTTCGTGACCACTGGCAGGGCAATGGACAGCTTTTTTGACCATGTTCGTTTATATCAACTGTTTGCACTGCAAACAACCAAACTCATGACTTTCGATTAACTGTCAGATTACTGGGATACCACAAACTGTTAGTCTATACAGATGTTTACCCACTAGACCACAGTGTCGTGGGGTTTGGCCAGGGTTATTGTTGTGCCTGATACTGGAGAAAAACAGTAAGGGTTAAACAATTGTTTCTTACTGTTTTTGTGATCAAAATAACCAACTGCTTTGGAAAATATGAACCTTCTTATCTGACTATTAGAACTCACTAAAACATGCCCTTTTCGGATGTTCGGTTGGTATTTGCGTGAGTAGATTCGCCTTGAATCTTTCCTTCGGTCAGCTTGTTGTAGCGAAAGATACACATGTATGTCCTAAGAGGGTTGAACCTGTCGCTTGTAATGAACTGCTCTGCAGCCCAACATAACAGTTAGCATGAGGACAAATACATTTTACGAAATGGTTGCGATGCATATAAGTTGGATTTATCTTGTGACTAGTGTATTTCTGCTTACTTTGTGAAATTGAAAACATAGTTGACAATAGTTTTCACGGCTATGAGTTTTTCCATTCAGTAATTTTAATTTGTCTGGTGTTCCCTTACACAAAACACTTATGTAGAAATTTGTCTGCGAATCGTAATAATCCGCTCAGTCAAATCTGGCAACAGATGCGCTAATTTCGTTGAGGTAACTTCGGGTTGTGGAAGCGTTCACTCACGTACCCTCATGTGTACATGTGCATGTCAGTTACGAGTCAAGCATACACTCATGTCGGTGTGCAGTGAGGCCAAAGAACATGTTACGTGATTGATGCGGATAAATACAAACGAAGTTTTTACGAGAAAGGAAGGTGATTTAACAAGGCTTTCGAAAAGGAACACCCTTCAGACTGAAAGTATTTCGCTGTGTAGGTCTGGAAAAAATTGTACGGAAGTAATGAGCGTCGTTCGATTGATATCAGCCAGAGGTGCAAAATACATGCAAATATAATCGAAATAACGCCTCACCCTAACCAACTTAAGTGTGTCACCATAGGCTGACCAACAATGTGCTACCCGTTTTCTCATCATCTAGTCTTGCCAAACGAATTCCCATTTCAAGCATTTCTTCAACTGAATTGGATAGTCGTTAACGTGAAACGAATTACTTACGTGATGAAAATGTTGGGTAAAACATGTGTCTCTACCTGAGCCGTAGTGGATTTGGGGGAGAAAGTTATTTGAAGGAGTAAGAGAACAAGCATTAGTGGATTACTGAAACAGTCATATTTCAAGCAGAAGAAAGCAGAATTAATTTCTATGGGTTGCGATAACACACTACCAAAAGTTCAGTAATAATGTCTTTCAATGTTTTTCGAAGAGTGATGGGAGATTAAGAATTTTTCGATAGCTTCTTTCAAACTAAAACGCGAAAATCAAGGTTCGCCATTGTTACAAGTCGTCAACTATGCATATCCATGCCAGTACCGTACTTGGAATGCTAGCTAAGTTTATAGGAATTAATCTTTTAAACCCGATAGTGAGAGGTAGGGTGAAAAAGAATTCACGAGAGTTCAGGTAAGAGGGTTCACTTCGATACAGCTAGATTGTCGTACGAAGTGTGCGCGCTATATGCTGTAGGACTGTCTCTGCGCTGTTTTCGAGTATCTGTTACAAACTTTTCAATTCGCGGAGTACACCTTGCAGTTGTATGGCACTGTTAGGGTGTCATGACCTTTTATTTCAAGTGGGACTGTACACGATGTGACATTGGGTTTGGGTAAGCTTTAAGAAGGCTCATTCCAGCTGCAGTGACGGATCCTAACGTCCACAATCAATGTTTCTCTGCTGAACACCGTCGAACACAGGACGCATATCCTCCTGCAGTCTTCAGAGACCAATTTGATAACGTGTTCATCGACCTGTTTGCGCTTGTCAAGTTGTTAAGTTTACACAACTGGTTAACTTCTACACACGATCCGGTCAGAGAGCCGTTACCCATGGAAATTTACGTGCAAGCTCAGGAAGAATACCTACATGGGTTCGTTACAGTTAAGTCATTTGGGCGGTTCGTATTAGCTTATCGCACACAGGAGTAAGGGATCAACCAGCAAGACGGAACGAGACCATGAGCAATGAATATTGGCGCAGTCGTGCATTGATAGGCGGAACGCTCGAGCACGGAGAAGGACCATGAAGCTAACGATCAGTCGCACCAGTACCTACTGAACTAAGGGTGCATATACTAGCAACCAGTAATCAGCCAAATGTTCTGAAAAATACCTACAGAGAATTTGACAAAAACCAATCGTCCGAATGCGAAAGCCTTGATAGACAAGTCGGTTTAGTGTGACGAAACAATTTTCAGTTTTTCCAGTGCTAGCGAATCTAGTGTGTCTGACGGCAAGCAGAACAGATATCGTAATACGTCTTCCTTCTATCAATTAGGACAATGAACTGAACAAATGGATAAATAGCCAGTTTCTCCTTTTACAACTGATCTTGTTGTTTGTTTCCTCCAAAATCAAATGCGATTGGTTGGACACCACATTTGCAATCAGTGACAGGTCGCGGTTATTCTGTTGTCAATCAACGCAGGCGTCTCAGTATAAACATGTGCATACAACCTTAGCATTTTGGAACAACATGAATGAAATAGCACACACTCTTCTGAAGTCTGGTGAGCCACAGTTGCAATAAGTACTCAAAGTTGCGTCTACCAACCACAAAACACTCGAACACTGCTCACAAGTATAGTAGTGCGATCGTTCATCCGCGTCACAACACCTTGAAGGTTACTGCAGCCGCCTTCAAGAAGTGCAGCTTTATCAGTAAACTTGGTTGGGTGGAACTCAAGACACTTTAACACCTGTTGCTTGCAAGCTGTTGAGATTATTTATGTGTGAAATCTGGAGTTTCAATTGACTGTAGAAATAACTATTTTTCAGCTTCTCCATAGCGAAATATATGCAAATACTTTGGCAACTCCTTTTCTTTTTGGAATCTGCCTTAATGAATCTTTCCTTCATTCTTTGCATCAACAACTTACAAGGATGCTTTTTCTCCTAACAGCCCCTCTCAAAATCCACACAGGTTTCTCATAAGGTTTCTCTTAGGTCACATAAATTCAGGTAAATCAAGTCAGATATATCCTCAGCTTTATTACTCAAAAATGGAGACAGACAAACTGGATTCGTGTTTTATTAGCTTTCTACTGTAGGGGTGTTGGTCACCAAGCTACTTCAAGATAATCTGACGGATGAAAATTTGCTGAAGTAAAGGGCAGACATACTTTTTGTGAGGCTGTTGTTGATTCGTCACCTGATTTCACTGGGAATACAGGGACATTAAAAGTTGTTATTCCTCAGTTGGATTGGGAATCAATACTTTTATTTCAGTGGGGTCAATCCAGGCATTGTGTGCATCCAAAGAAACAACTAATTCTGCGTACGCCTAATTTCAGTTTAGAATTGCAATAACACATATAGTGTGAGCGCCGTCATGCCTAAACCATTTATCTCACTTTGAAGAGTGATCGGATTGGTGTGCCATATTGCAGTTTACCAAGAAAACAACCAACTGCCATGATTCGGATGGTGGCAGATGGTGTCTAATTATTCGATTGGACGAGATTAGATCATCAACACTGTACAACTGTGTGCGAGATGATACTTATCGCAACTGTTGTGACACAGTGAACTTGGAACGTGTCAAAGAGGAAAATGAAAACATGTTACGCTATGCTACATTTTAGGCTGCTACGTAGTATACATGCAAAATACAGATATCAGCACAGGAACGGATTTGTGGAGGTAAAATGTGGGAACAACTGCGACGTGTAAACGGGTTGAGTGCCATTATTAGGGGGTTTTTGAACTGTTTGAACTGCTGAAAATTTTGTGCTACAGGGGAGCTGATTACATGTCAAAGTGCACCTTTGAGTATGTGCAGAGGATTGCAGAACAAATGTCTACCAGTGTTGATTCTGAAAACGACAAGACAAAATGAGGATCTATTTGAGAATAAAAAAGCTTGTTTTTATTTGCAGTAAACAGGGAAGTATAAGCCTATGATCGCGACTTGCAACATGTGAAAGGTTGTATAGAGAAGGTTGGAACCAGTTTCGGTTTCAAAATATACCGAAACTGAAATATGTCTCAACAGACAACAGTTCGGATTAGCTTCAAATGTTCGACGTGAAATCATGTCTGATGCGCCGGCATGCACCATTCTCAAAACTTGTTCGGTCGTACAGTCACGATGAAACAAAAGTTAACATAAGTTCAGACAGAAACCGTGTCAGCTTTCTAAAACTTCTTTGGTTACACATAACTAAAAAACCGGATAAGGTTTCCCATTTTTTATACATGCCTCGCAGCACGTTGTTTTGTCTTGGATCAATTTAATTGGAAATACTTAATAATGTACACATGTATATTGCATTTTGTTGTTTACCAGATAGACGCGTGAATTTGTAACAGAGTTGAGCTTGGAGACATTTGAACTGAGAAGAATAACACTTGCATGATAGTGCAGGAAAATACTTGGAAGTTCATGTTAAATAAGCGTGACATGTCAAACAAAACTTTACGTAGAAAATTTACTCGTGTTGTATCTGATAGGGAAAAAATAAAACCCACCTTACGGTAACCTTTAGTAAAAATGGCTCCGCGTTGACAGAAGAAAACAAGAAAACAATGTATGAAAATGTTTTTCGGGTGATGGATCACACTGGCACTGTTAATTCGACTCACTGAGTAATGTTCTTTGGAAAGGAGTTTTAAAAATTGGACACGAAATGAGTAGTCTTCGTTTTGCTGAGAGTCACCTTAATCCGAAGTGACCACTCTACAGTTAAGTCAAGTTAAAACATACTTACGGGGAAGACTACTAACACGAAGATATTATGGTAAGTTACACTTGTCGTTAGCCATGAAGTACTTACGGTGACCTGTTGGGAAACACTACCTGCATTTACTCAAAATTGTTGCACTTAGGCAAACTTTCAGCTGAGTAATCCCCAAACAGGGTTGCCAGGTTTGAGTCCATCTGTTGTTATAGATCTTTAATTCTGTTTATTTCTGACAAAGTCAGAACTTATATCTGTGTTAGCCGCATACATGCCGATTATGTTGCCATTGCGACACTGTTTACGAAGGGTATAATCAAATTAAAATTTAAAGTCTCGTTCACTAATACTTCTACAATATCATTGAGGAACACTTCTCCGTTCGTTCAGAGGTTAGCTGCAGTATCAAAGTAATGACTAAACTTGTCGAACTTCTCTAGACCAAGTGAGGTTTCGGCGCGGCTCAAATGATTTGGAGCAGACTATGCTATACAATTAACCCGAAATAAGTGACCAGTTGCTTTGAAACCTTTGCTACCAATCATGTATCCAACAATTAGCAAGTGGTCTTAGTTAATTTTCTGAACCTCAAAGTTAAACGACCGGTTACTCAATATTCCATGATCTGAGATAAAATGTTCCTGCAATAAACGCTGTAAGTCATTAGCTGTCAATAGTAAACATCATAAAACTGAAAGACCATAACTAGTCACTGCTTAGATTCTAAGTGGATTTCTGCCAAGCAATGGATGCGTTAACAAAGGCATCATGGCACCTGCAATAGTCAAAAATGTATTCTATTCCCTGTGTCATTATTCGTCTGCAGTATTCTTGACCATAAATTTCACTGCGCATTTTTTCCGATTAAACGACGGTTTTTCAGTTAAACGGTCCAAGCTTGCTTAGACCTATGAGTCAGGTCATAAGGTTTGTCTGTTTGTTCGCATTTGAACCTTTCGAAAATGTAATCTTGACTTGCCGCGGTTATGCAGAAAATCAAAAAGGTAACATTAACATTTGTATTTCAACTACAAAAATTTCATGGTTATACACCAAAGAACAAGTGATGCACCCTCGTTTCGTGCACTGTAAACGTGTGGCAAATAAATGGTTTTCTGTGCGATAGTTTATTGAGATTATTTGTCTCTGATTTAATGTGATTTAGTTAAACCTTACCAAATAAACCTCTAAAACGGGAACTTTTCTTGTTTCGTCTCAGCCTCCCGATAACCTTCTACTGAACTCAAAACTTATCGACATTGCCAATTAGAGACCAAGCCTTACTCTGTATCAGCAAGGATTTCCGCATTTGTGCTGGCTATCAATTTTCTGGAGCGATTTGGGAGTGGCCTCAAACCATTTACCTCGTCCTATGTTTTGTTGCAGAGTGGATTTCACTCAACCCCCAGATATTTTCAGTGTTCACACTTCTATCCACCAACTCTCACATTAATCAATACAAACTGTTTACTTAAATAATTCCCTGGCGACTTGGAGCAAAACACACGCCCTCTTGTTGAACAACGTTACCGGAGTTACTTCTCGTTTTAATAAATATATATTGACCATCCGTCATAAATGTCAGAGGGTTGATGAATTCATTCGAAATATACACTTCTCGCTTTAGTTTTCACCAGTATATTGCCATATTTAATCAAAGCATGTTGACTACTAAGTGCATTACGAAAACATACGACGCAGCTATCGCATTTTGCCGGAGCCTTTTGGGACAGGGGGTGATCTGGTGAAGTTGCCAAATGATGCAAATTCTGAATATTGAACAAATTCTTTGAATGACTATTTGACCATTAGACGGTGCTTCGCAAATGAAGGGTAACATGTGATCGCGATCCTACATGACGATCGCAAACAAAGAATTTACAATTAATGAGGACCAGGAAATGATATGCATCAATGGCTATTTGTGCAAAACCTTTCAGGAAAAACGAAAAGCGGCTGCCACTGGTATGTGTGTATTCAACTAAAGAACAATCCGCATGTTGCGAACGAGCCTGGATGAGGTGGATGGTCAAAGTATTCAAGCAGTTTGGAAGCGAAATGAAGGTGGTGTCTTGCAGAGTGTATGAGCTTATCTTCAAAATGAGTATTCAATAATGTGATCATGTAATTATTAGTGATGGAGTTAACGTTTTGCCTTCACGGGTGCTCTATAAAATTTTGTTAGTAGACCCGATACCTAACTAGTTTCGGAAAGCTACTAAAGACTAAATGTCGGATTTTGATTTGGTATTCTGATCGCTAATTCTATGGTCATCAGTGCCACTGAAGACAAATTTATCCATAGGACAAGTTAACTTATGCCAAATTTGATATTTTGTCAACTTCCAGGAAGTCAGTGGATTCGAATCAACTATCACTCAAATGGTAGTCTAACACTTACAACTGTGGTCGAGATTGAAGTTTTTAGTAACGGATTGATAAACTGCTATCGTTCTGATGTTAAAAGCCACGAATACAAGAGGCACCAAGCATAATAGGTAATTACAAAGTTACAATTAGAAGCTTGTAAAGCCATCATGACGATGAATAATAGTGTCTGGATTGACACTTTACGTGTACAATGAATAGTCAATACATACCGATACTGTTCCGCTAATAGAGAAGTTATCTATTACACAAGAACTTCTTCATAATTCTGCCATTGGTTTAGATGGTACGTAATTCTAGAACTGTGCTCGAAGGCCTTTCAAATACGAAACCTTTTGAGGCATGTAGATCACACAAAATATTCTCTCTAATTCCAGAAAATGTTTCCATTTCAGTTATGACGTTTACCTGACAAACCTAGGCACTATAGAGAAATTCTTTTTGAACCATGTAACGTTTCTGTCTCTCGTTATTCTGGAAAGTATTAATCCGTCCTCATATTACTGCAAAAACCGTTTGTTATAACTGGCTACTTGTTCACAAAGACCCTGGTTAAATTTCAGACAATACTACCGTGTACAAAGTTGTCTTTGGGATTATATTCAAACATTCGTTATGTTAAATGAGAACTGCTGATTATATCTTCTTGAATCTTACAACGTGTACTCTGCGTATGATGTGTAACCATGTGAATATTTTGACGGTCGTCATCAAGTTCGGCGATTCGTATCTGATTATCTACGACGATATCAGACATCTCCACCCCCTTGCAAAATGTTATATCTTCGCGCCGTCTTTAATTTCATTTGTTTGAAGGAAGAGCCCGGAACAACCGTCATCGATCTTCATTTCACTGCGTCTGGGCCAAAGACTATAATAGCTCTCAATAGTAAGTTAAAAGAAATTCAAATAATTCGTTACAGCATTACAGCTTTTCAGCTTTCTTACAGCTGATAGCCTGAAGGAAGCTGTGAAATAGTATTCGGCAAACAAATCGTGAGTGAATACGTTTTCGTTAATTCGGTTCTTAAAAACTGGACAGTGACACAGTTATTGATACTACTCTGAGTCCTTTAATATGCTTCAGCGTTGCAATGTACTTCAGTTCTATCTCAATAAGGTTATCCAGATTTTTTCTCAGTTTTCACTGTCAGGCTTCTACAAACAGATTATGCTATCCATTGTTTAAGCTTTACCCTTCGTCGGTTGCCAATCAAAACGCGCAATACTCTTACGAAGATGTCTACCTAAGGATGCTTTCATTTTTTGCCAGCTTTGAGATTTCATCGTTCCTCCTCTTTCATAATTATTGCTCATGCTTGTTCCGCATGTTCATCGCCTCATACGCAAGCAACAAACAGCGGTGTAAACATACAGAAAAGTTGTCTGTATGCATCAGCGCAAAAGGTAGCGCAAACAGCTGAAATTCAAATCAAAACATTAGACGATACACAAGTGGTCGTCTGTGATACAGTCACAGCAAACCCAAATTTGCACAGAAAACTCTTTTCGACAACCCACTTCTGGTGTTTGCACATATCAGAAACTGTATATGGTCTCGACTGGCCGAATAGTGTTCATTGTCAATGGACACATGAGTAACGGTAGTTTCCAAAACAACTCAACAATGATAGCTCACAGAAATAGAACAAGATAGGGTTACTTTAACAAGAACCAGTTGACAAACCGACCTCTGTCACACTATCGGCGAGACAAATCATAACATGCGCAGAATATATCAGTTATTCACTGATTAACTCCTCCCTGGATATGGCAACGGTAATTCTAAGGATTGATGAGTTTCGCGTGATTACGCAATTCCGGTCTCAATGAGTGGATGCGGATCATTTCAACTATGTGTAACAATACCCCTCTGAGGTATCTTCTTTGTACCGGCGATGTTTTGGGAAATAGTTAGAAGCGGTTGTTTGACCCCAACTATTTGATCAGTATGTCACGCGAACAAAAACTTCATTTTCACCGGGTTTGACATTATATGCACTATAGGACTTCGGAAAGTGCGCGGTGATGCGCCTGGATAGTCTTGTTTTTGTTGTAAACCCACCTAAGCGATGCGCTGGTTCGTTTTCGATATAGTGGGGCGCTTGACAGAATTCGGATTCTCGCCCCGGTAATAATTAACGCAAAAATCTCGGTCTGGAAAGTACTGCGACTGTCACCCTATTCACTACCTAGACAAGTCAAAAGACGCGTGCAAAAAATAGCAGCTTTGTTCCGCCCCAAAACGTGTGCGACAAAGGCAACAAGGACAAAGTACTTATAGGGTGTACAGTGGCCATATTAATATCCTCGAATCATAAAAAGAGGACATTTACTGGAGAAAGAGTTAGTGTCACTAGTGTGCACAGCGGATTAAAAAGTCAGGCAGGTGGAAACTAGCCGAGTTCACGTCTCGGGCGCTCTGAGCAGGTCCACCAACTAGGACAAAGTCGATCGTTTTTTTCCTTCTCAGGGCGGAGGTGCCTTGGGACGGTAACAGGGTGGGCGCCCCAACAGTTTGTTAACTGACAGATTTGCTAAGACACATGCAGACACACTCTTGTAGGCCAAATGGTTTGCATCTAGGAGGTAGTCTATCCTTTTCTATATAATTCCGCCAGCATTTCTTCATTACTTAGAACTCATCATCTTCCTTGAAACAGGTTAATACGATTACATGATTTGGGAACAATGTGGAGTTTAGGTGAGTTCATTGTGTCTTTCGTAAAACGAGCAATAAAGTTTTGCTAGCAACTGTTCCCTCTAGTGTTCTGTAAACCAAGTTCTATTCAATTTGAAGCTCTCTTGAAATGTACACCGCTCTCATTACTCTAGGCGGTTTCAAGGATTTCTTTCGTTTTGAATAGGATAAGTGTTAAGAAATATATACACAAATAATCCCACCTGGTCTTGCAATACACGCTTTGTTTCGATCTTCACTTACTTCAAAACTCAAATCTTTCAGTTTATCTCTGGTTCGGAAGCAATTTATATAACCAAATTTGAAACTGTTGTAAGGTACACGGCAAAGTACAAAAGGACTGTTCACACGCTGTTTACGTAAAATCAACTCATCTTCAGGCCGGTACAATTATATAAGGAATTAATAGAGTTAGATCGTGATATCGATCAGACTTATTACAGAGAAACTAGGTCACTGGTCAGTCAATTGGCGATGACTTGATTGGTCGGTTACGTCACGCTTGTCCTGGCCTGAAGATGAATTATCGAAAACATATGTTCGCCTATAAGTCTTCATTCTCATTACTGTAATGGGCATATTTGAAACGGTAAAATTAACTGGCGGTAAATTTTCTTTAAGCAGCCACTTTCAAGTTTAGACTTAGAAATATCTGCAAGAATAGAACTTTCTGTTGACTCCATTGCTATACTCCTCGTTTGTTTAAAGTGGAATCATTCCCATTTGTTAAACCATCGTTAATATACATATAAATCTTAGAAAGTTGATATTGTCAATGACTGAAACGGTCAAAATTCGTCAGTGAAAACCGAAATTGTGTAGGAAATAAAACTTATCGGACTCTGGGAATTGCAGTAAGCACTTCATGACAACGGACTTGCTCCGCACAAACCCTTCACCTCCTATTTCAAACCGACAATGTTTCGGAAAATCTTATTCTATAAATTTTTACTCACATAATATTTACCAGCTTAACGTTTGATTCCAGTCACAACCCTAGCTAGTAGTAACATTGTGTACTAGTGTTAAATTTGTATGAACAGTTGATTATTGTCATTATTAATTTCAGCCTTGATCCGTGCCTACGAATGACATGGGTGAGGCCTGCCGCTGGTCCTGAGAGTGGCCCACAGAATAACATAACAATAAATAAGTTCAGATGTTTAGAAAAGAAAAGAGGGAGGAGAAAAAACGTTGAAACATTGGGAAGGAAAAGGCTTCAGATCAAAAGACTTCACGCAGACTGCGACACAATGCCGTGTCACAGATTGTTTTTAGCCAGTCTTGATGGAGGTGAACCCTCCATTCAATTGAACGACATCAACCAATCTAGTTCGGTCGAACGGCTAAGGCTTTCATACCCAGTGACCACGTTGCTGCCGGACAGTTTTGTTATTTTTCCTTCTAACCATCACCAGTCATTTTAGGCAGTGTGCGGTACTGTAGACGAATCGTCATTTTGTAGGGTACACATCCGAACCTGCGAAAACTGTGCACTTTCGTGGCCTCGATTATCAGTCGCAAACTTGCACATTTCCCACCTACACGCTTATGAACTGCCGCTTTGCTAACGCAGTCAATCCATCTGATACAGACTAACGGTCAGATACAACAGTGGTCGAATACCGAGTCTAAATACATCCTCGAAACGAGTTAGGGCCAACCAATTCATGTAACACTACATCCTGCGTTAGTGCAGTGCACACCGTACAGGTCAGCCGCATCATCTAATTGGTTCAGCATGGTTAGCATGCTTTTCATTTATGGGTACTACTTATACCAGTGTCGTTTACACATTCAATATCAGTCTACTTAAAACCTAGCATATTTGTTGTGTCCTTAATCTTATTTCGCTCTATTTACATTTTGAACAAATCTATCAAAACCCGTCAACGCTTTGCCAGTTTGCTTGACAGTCGGGTGAAAACTTCTTCCGAACTACGCTTCAAGGAACTAAATCGAAGACGCTTGGAAACTTGCGAAACTTACCAGCTTAGAGGCGACTGTCAGTCTCTACCACGGAAAATGTGAAACATTCTCACAATTTACCGTCCATTAACTTTAACGAAGCCCACGTGGATTTGCTTTCGTTGGGTCTATACTTTACGTTGCGCCAAAACAACTGAAAAACTACAGACTCAGATTAAATTTGAGAACTTTTATGGACGAGTTGAAGATCTTGCTCCCGCCTCACCGCAAAACGCCAGCCAGTTTCCTACAAAACTGTTTGACAGCTCACATGAGTTTCTATCGGGCCAAATGTGCCAACGTTATTGATTGTCCAGTGACCACTTCAAAACCACCAGAGAGCCTGAATAAATGACTGATCAAGTATTCCTCAAGCCAGGCAAGAGTTCTGGTAATGTTATAGTGAAGAAGGATGACTGTGTTACCAAGATAAACGTGGTATTTCTTACGCATGGAAATTCTAGTTAGATTCCAGGCCTGGTTACACTTTCCTAATTGGAAAGAAGCTATCGAAGAAATTGCAAGTACTGACACAACATAGGTAGATTTCTGAAATTCAGTATAATAATGTGAAATCAAGAGGCACGCAGACACTGAGGATGGTATGTGCACCAAAAATCTACAAGACAGGTATCCCACTACGACCGATATTATCCATGCACAATTTGGCATACCACAAACTTGCACGATGGTTAGTGGACGCCCTTGAACCAATCCGTGAAGTTTCACACCCCAATTATGTTACTTTTTTCGAGCTGACAAATTTTGCAGAACAGTTCAGTAAGTCCACAGATGATACATTCGGCCGATGTAAATTCTTCAGTTACTCATGTGTCACTACGTAAGACTGTTGACTTTTTATGTGATTTTATTTCCAGTCACAATCTAAGTTGAGGTATTCTATTAGATTTTCTCAAGTATCTCATTTTTGTTTAACCGTTTGTATTGGAAGGTATTGATTATGAATTGACGGTGTAGCCATAGGTAGCCGGCTTTGTGGTGGATGTATTACTGGGAATGCTTGAAAGGCGATTTGAAGAGTGGACTATGGGGGTCTTGCTTCACAGACGTTAGGTGGATGGCATTTTTTAACCGATTAATGCGCTGTTACTTTTATTTCAACTCCACCCACCTAAACCTGAGGTGGAGTTAACATTTGCTTGCCGTTCCTACACATTCTTATAACTAAGCGTCAAGACGGTGCATTGGAACGACGTGTTTAACGAAAGCCAATATGGAGTGGACAACATTTGCTGTTCTCCAGTTTCGTACTTACTGGTTATAAACTGGAGCTGGTAAATTCGTTATTTTACAGAGCTCAAATGACTTGCTCAACAGATCGGCCGAAGGAAGATGAAAACAATACTAGGAAGACGCTGTTAGATAACGGTTAGCCTGAAGCGTTTGTGGATGTCAACAGTAAGAGGAAGGAACCACATGTGATAAGATGCAGTTTGGTGAAAAGTAACATTTCTGCAAATCCAGTTTAAGAGTGACCACCTGATCAACACCATTAGTCACAAACTAACTTCGGCTTCGCCGTGCACATACTAAGCTGTTCGACGGCGCGTTCTGTTAAGCACTAGGGATTTTGCTGTCCACAGTGATGACACATTCAACCGATCAGCTTGTCTCGCATGTAACATGCCAGTTCAAATGCAGTTGCGATGCCGTCTACATAGGGAAAACAGATCGGTACTCCCATCAACGTATGGCGCAGCACATTCCTAAGCGGTTACCGACTACAATCTTAAAAACGACCCGTTGACTATGACAGACCCAATCAACCCGGCTTCGTCGATCGCAAAGCACATCTTAGCAATCGGTTAACTGTCAAATCGTCCGAAGTATCGTTATTTAACGGCAACCCAAAACTGTTAGTGATGAATGAAGCAATGCTAATCCGACAACATCGGCCAGTTTTCTGTACACAAAAGACGCTGACGCTGATTAATTATTGCTACTACCGCTTTCCTCCTAACACTGTTGACCGATATCAGTAGCCAAACGTTAGTCAGTTCTTAGTGCCTCTCAAAAATATTGCTAGGTACTACAACAAAAATATGCTTTTCAGAAGAATTAAAGCTTTCCTGGAGAAGTTTGTTCAGATTGGTTGCCATACACATACCGCTTCTTTAACTAGAGGCTGTCCAAGATAATCCGTTGTCACGTCTTGCGCAGCTTACATCTGAATTACATAACTACATCAGTCTGTGGTAACTCCGAAAATTTCCAACAATCTTGAATTATATTCCATAAGCACTGAACATTGTCACATCGCACGATACGCTCTACTGTCGACATATGGTACAACGGTTTAGCCAACTTGTCTTGATACCCAGTGTGTATAATTAGTTTTCTTTTATCCGAGGTTTTCGTGTGGTAGCTTTTCAACTATACGCTGAACTATCAGGTTGAAGTGTTCGAACGATTATCTTAAACTTAAAGCAAATAACTCGTAAACTTTATAAAATACTTCATAAGATTAAATGGTAAATTCTGACGAAGAATAATATATCTTTTTATCTACTCAAGTGAGGTATCGTGACATCTTGTCATTCGTAGCTCGTTTCTTCTCATCTTCTTCTGGAGCCAGACTTGTCTATCGCTGCGTTTAGGCTACATTAATAAAGTTGTCAGTCTAGTTTGTGTAGAAGACACTCAAATACCAAAAACTGAACATTCACTGAATTCACACCAGGGACCGAAGCAGTATGCCCTCAATCTCAGCTTTCGTTTAACTTTAACTAAATGTTGTCTTTTAGACTTCATTCAAGAGTGTTATATGTAAACAATAGAGAATAACAGTGGTTCTTTCTTATAAGAGCAATCTCATCTATCATGAAAACACATGGTTTTGCATAGTTTGAGTGGAGCGGGAATTGTTGTCTTCTATAAAATACTTGTTGACTGATTGGTATTTACTGTTTCTTTTTTGTTCGGATAGCTAGCAGCAATAGAAATATTGGGTTGTCTTCATTTCAACCAGCGAGTTTTTGATCCAACTGGTATTCCGCGAATTGACCTTCAGGTTCCAACTTGCTGGAATGATCTGACGCTCAATGGGTCAGCGTGCTGCCTTGTTTGAATGTTTCGAATTGATTTGTTGGCTTGACCACCAACCGACTGTACCACAGTACGCTGTCATCTAGGTTTACGATTGCACAAATTTGGTGAACAATTTATAAACCTTCCGTGTCATGATCGTTGGTGTCCACATTTTCCAGATATCTCACGGAATCCATCATCTTGAAATAACACTGTATGTCGGTACCATCGAGTGTATGCAATGGTGAACATTTCTTCAATAATTTTCAAGTGAACGTGATATCCATCCTTTTCCTGTTTGGTGAACATTTATAGTGTTCAGGACCTACCTAAGCCTTCGAAAACAATTCCTTCCGATTGTGGTTTTCGGCCAAACAAAAGCAAGAAACTCGAGAAATATTAAACTTCACAATACTATTGCTGTACTGCCCTCTGCGAAACGTAGAGCCGAATATTTCTTATTGTCAAGAGGCTACATTTTCCCACCTCCAAACACTTTGCAACTTGCCTACTTAACTGTTGCCCCTCTCACAAGGAAAGAGGTGAGACCATTAGAATGACAGAGCATATTACCAGATGGTTAATTGAACAAACCTCAAAACGATGAATAACATCTCGACTTGCGATCAAATGTTGACATTCTCTCCAAAGCTGCCATGGCATACATAGGTCATGTTGTGTCACACTCCTGTTGTTTTAGTCAACTCTGTCCAATGAAACTGATAGAAAATCTACTAGTCACGAAAACAAAAGTGAAACTCAATTCGTGCGTCTTCTTCTAAAACAGACTCGCTAGAAATTCGAAAGGCAGTGTCGCCGGCAAAGATGCGTAAATTACAGTTCACAATACTGATTCCCTAGTCATTAATTCAAGGATAGTTTTTGAAGAATAATACCCAATAGTTAGTTTGCGTTCTTTTGTTACATGCTGGTCAACTATTCGAACCGTTCTTTGCAAGAGCGTCTGCATAAACGGAATCGAATTTTTGTATTTTTCTTGTTAGCTTCCCAATTACCAGGTTATTGTTAATAAATGTGGAAATTGTTTACTTGTGTAAATTAAGGGGTTATATTTTCACTTTACCCTTTTTTGCTAAATATATATGCATCGTTTCCAGTCTACTGGATTATCATGTGTATGAGCACTCATCTGTTAAGTTCGAAAATGCTCCAGTTAACCTGCTTTGACGTGTCAAATATAGTTGAATAATTTTGTAGACAACAGGAGAACATAAGGTTTTTCAAGATTTTTGAGCGTATATATTATTATTGAACATATCCATTCACTTTCTGGCTGGATGACGCTAAGTATATTTCATTCTCACGAACACAGCTATGCAATAGAACCCTTGACTTGGAAAAACGTAAGCAGTGTGAATTAGAATGAATGAAAAAAACAAGTTGGGAAGTAACAATTCATATATTTGAGATCCCTTGGTTATCAAATCAAACTTACGTCTAACAAAAGCTCAGAGATTTTCGGATGAACAGGCGTCTGAAACGTATATGCGGAGAGTTGCTGCGAAAATAAAACCCTACTGAACAGTTCATAAATAGACATAAGCCATTGTGGCAAGGGGAAATTTGATAAGAAAACAAACGTTAATACCGTGGCATTAAATTGAAAACAACATGCGGATGCAAGTAAAAACATATGGACAGATAACTAGTCTAACAGACTCAGGATGGAATGCACACGTGATGACCTGATGGTATGCATCAGACCAAGAGGGCTATACTTCTTGCCGACATTCGGACATGTGCCATTCAAGTAAAATTTTGTACATCTCTATCTACTCGCTAGTGTTTCAGTGTGCAACAAGGTCATTCGACAAATTCTGCTCAGACGGCAGCCTATCCTGTTGAGTTTCAATTTTAAAAGAATGATCTTACAGTCGCTCGTCCTTGGGTAACTGAAGGTGTACTATGATGTGTAACCGAACATGCGCGTAACTTAATGATTTGGGATTAGGTATCCCTCGAGTGCTGGTAATTTATTAGGAAATGACCTAATATCAGTCTTTCAATGTAAGAGGACGTATGCACAAAGTAATTAATATAATAACTCGTCTCTGGGCAGTAGTAATGAGGCATGTTTTTGTTAAATGCCGGCGGCAATGGAATACTTCATCCTATGTATCAAGCATATTATAGAATTTTTCTTTGTGGGAATGCCACAGGATGAAAACACCCAAATATTCATATCAAAAGATCCGCTACAACTTATGTCTTCGCTGTATTTGCCAGATTTACGGACAGATCTTGGTCCTCTGTCACTATTGTTCATAGGTCTTTTGAATACGCGAAGTCCTTCAGCATGTCACTATCCAGAAAGACGTCAGGCCGGTATAAATGACAATCAGTCATGATTTTATTTAAGGAAACTGACTAGTCAGTGGTTGTCTATACATCACTGTGTGAGTGAGTATAGATTGTTTTGAAATACATTCATACCATGCTGACCCTGTGTAAAGTCCCCCATTTTTGTGCTACCAAAGGGGAGCGATGCTGCTGATCTGACGGTGTCCAGCGAACGGCGGGACGAACTGTCGAACAGCTTGTGAAAACTGGTCTATTAACTCGTCCACTACGTTCAGGTTAAATGTGTCGCGTTGGATAATCCATTGATTCCCTGAATGGATTCTCACATAAGGCCAAACTTTCAGATTTTTCCCTGCATCGTACAATGGGCAACTCAATCGGAGACACTAGAGAAACGTAAGCAACCTATACAACTTCACAGTCCTTCATAAACAGCTTAACCAAGCAAACATAAACTGCAAGATTTAGACATATCTGAGCGTCTTTTATGGGACTCATGTTGTGCCTCGTTGAGGAACCCAAATCCAACTACCTTTGCTCTGGAAGAACTGTCCAGCAAGTCCTTCAATAAATTTGAAACCAGATTGTAACAAGGCTGGAGTTCGAAGGTTTTGCTGGACGGTGTATATATCCACTTTTAAATATGAGGGTTACTGATAAGCAGTGGGGCAAATTTGATAATTTTGAAGAGACCCAATCAAAAAATGTCTGGACTTTTGCTAGGTTTGCATTAACAGCAGTCACAGCATTGCGGAACGCGACAGACTCACCCGCCAGTTGATCTACGAGGGCACATCGAAGTCAAAAAATGACATATTCGGACTATATGTAATGTGGTCTGCAACAAATGATCTTGGAGGTTGAATGCCAACCAAGCGGGGTTTCTCAGGCATTTCACGATTTATTTTACCGGTACTACTGTTGAACACTTGGAGGGTTGATATTTGAGTCCAGGTGTGAACATTGTGGGCTTTCTGCACGGCTTTTTGGCTCACATGGTGCAGCAATTTTAAAACCTAGACATGCTGTTTTATCACTTTAAGTTCTCCCGAAGCGTATGTGGTTTTTTGTCGGGTTTCTTCTTAATATAGAAGTGTTTTTAAAGTCAACCTGCCTACGATGGTTAGTCAATCACTTATAAGTGACTGAACGAGACCATCAAACTTCTGGTTTGTTCAGTCGCGCAATATTTCGAAGCGACCGGAACAGCAATTCTGGACTGTAGTCTAATGTGATCAGCTTCCACAAGTTGGATCTCACTTGTGTTACTGAAAACTTCTAGGTGAGTCATTTTTGAGAAGCTAAGTGTAGTCTTCGATGAGCAGTTATGTACACTTGCATGTTATCTCTACAACGCATTGCTTGCCTATGTTTGGGTTTTCTGAAGGTTTCGGGTAATCTAAGTCAGACAATGTTGACCTTGCCTTTAATGCTAGTTGCTAATTCTTTCGGCAGAATTTTTCGATCAATCCTCAGTTCGATGGTAAAGACCTCTGACACATGAAGCAGTCCTTTCTTAATGCAGTCATGATGCAACTGCGCTAATAAATGCATTCTCTCTGCCCAAAAGCGCTCCACTTAATTTGATATAAGTTTCATGTTGAACATTTCAGGTCACTCGGAACTTTTGATGATGCTTTTCACAAATCCTAGCGTTCTACTGGATTGAGAACACGTTTTCGGCTCGGTTTTCGATCACAACAGTAATTCCGTTAAGGATTATTTGACAGTTGTAAAGTCAGCATTACGTTTGGTTTCTATGCTACCACTTTGCATTATGCGCAGTGTAGTACCTCATACGTGACGGAGTCCAGTGGTCGTAGGAAAATTGTGTTTAGGTTACCCTGAAGTCGTTATATCACCCATCATGGTTAGCTCATTATTGGATACATAACCAAGAAAAGAAGATTTTTAGTTCACGTGCTACGTGATTTGAACCTAAATATTGTGAGGTGGCCTGGCTTCCATTACTCCCTCTTAAAATTCCCAGTTACTTGAGGATTTCGACATACTAAATTTCTGGTTTGGAAACTCACGTTCAGTTCAGTTAACCTCGCTTATTATCAAGTTTGTGAACAACAAAGTAGGATATGATGTTTGGTGCATCATGTGGCAATATATCGATGGTCTCTAAATCGTTCCACTTGATCAAATTACATATTACCGGACTATATCAATAAACGATGGGAGTATCTTGTGACGTTTATAATCGGTTCAAATTTTAGACAATAGGTTACATTCAGAACAGTGTACAACCTTTATTTCAGTCGTTCAGCATAATATTACCTGCCCATATTCACCACTTCTTTTTCCGGATTTAATCAATTTAAATATAACTCAACCCAATTATTCATAAGTCACGTTGTTTTCTTAACAAGTGCAGGCAGGGATAAACCGAGCGGAAGGGTGGCCTACTGTTAACTATCAACCCTGACGATTATAAACCTTATATAATGAATATCGCGAGCCTACAGAAAACTGAGGTGAGTGTATATCTAGTTAAAATTTGCTGAAAAACTTTCCTGTTTATGCTCACAAAAAGGCGATTATCTGTCAAAAACTAATCGTGTAGTACACGGAACCTGAAGTTCTTATTGCCTGACTTTATGTTACTCGTTCGCTTCTGGGTTTGACCAGACGCCTGGTCATCATAGTCATTGATGGGGTAGTCAGTTGTTTCACTCTCTTATGATATCGTCGGCACCATGCATGCTGTAAAACTGAGTCTGAGTTCCTTAAAAAAAATGGCTTGGTGAAGTTGCGTTTTGCTTAATCTCTCACGATGGCGTGTGGATTATTAGTTGACAACGTTTTAGTTTTCTGCTCAACAAATATTTCATGGAAATTCACAAGTTCTCAGTATCCTATGCAGCACACCAATATCATCTCACTCAATATACACTATGTGAATGGCGAATGCAAATAATATCGAATCAAGTTCAAAATATTAGTGTGTGATTTCAAACGTCAATGAGATAAATGCATTAAATATAACAGTGCCGGCTTATCTACATCAGGACGAAAGTGCTATAAGGGGAACCTTGGATCCACAGACTTAGAATTCTGAAACGTCCGCCCTTTACCCACTACTGTTCCGTTTCCCATTATCGTTGTCCCATGTCTTAAGGCAAGGAGATTGCTTATTAATAACCTGATGAATAACCCCAGGCATTGTTCCCGGCAATTCGATTACAATTGAACTTCTACCTAGCATTTAGTTAGAGTGAATTGCTATCAAGCGAGGTATTCTGGAATTGTGTAAACCGGATAGACCTCAAACCATCTGTTTGAATATGAAAAAGCCTAAAATCGAATGCAATTGAAATTGCGATTCGTGCCAACATAGAATATTGACTTGTGGTTCGGAGCATTCCTGGAAGACAATAATTTTTTTGAAAGTTCCCTTAAACACACTGGAAGTGATCGAGTTTTCAGATTGGGAGATTAAAATGCAACAAACATGAGCGCGTACAAGGTTTATCACTACAGGGCTTGATATATCACATAAAAGAACTGCCAAAATGTTGCTGAGCCTCAAATGTAGAATCCATAAATTTTAATGTCACTACCTGCATTCAATAAGTATGTGGACTTCGTTGAAGTTTAGACGGTTGAAGTAACGTTTGTCTACGTTTTGAATTGATTTGCCAGATTGTCCCTAACTTTATTTCAAAATTGCTGAATCTCCTTCTTATGTTGAGCAACCGACTGATTAGTCCGGTTGCTGTTACGCACATGGGGATAGCAGTCCCCGTAAACTCCTATTCGTTTTATACTAAAGGTTCATGGATATCCAAGCTAACGTATTATCGTGACAGCTTATCAGCTAACTTCCAGTGGCCCCTGTTGTGGATATGTTATCGCCTTTTGATGAAGCAGGTCATGTTCACTTTTCTTTCAGGTCGACTTTGGTAGCATTGAAACAATTAGTGTCCAATTATGTGACTGAGTATTTTGTGTTCTTTGCAAAACCACCAATATATCAGCTGCTAGGTTGAAGCAAAAATCAGCAGATATCACACTAACACCACCATCGTAAGATCACCTGCTAAGTACGTTGGTGAGAGTCCTGACCTTAAGCACCATCATGTGAAAGACCATCTTTCAAAATAATCACTCTACACGATGCAGTCTTTAGTCTAGCACAGGTGTTTTCTTTTGGGATAATTAATCCATGGTGGTATTTAAAAAAAATTTTGATAAGTATACAGTGACAGACATAATTCTGCAATTCACGATCAGTGAAAAGACCAGCGTTAAATCCGACTAGCAACGCATACGTTATTGCTTCTCGTTTATGTATCAAGTAGTACTTAGATTATGTCCTGAAGTGTGAAGATGTAGTTCAGCCTGTCAGTTGTCCTTGCAGTAGTTTATCAGATCCGTAGCACAGCAAGTTGTCACAGTCTTCTGTGTCTTCGGACCTCGACAGATCCCTTCAGCACTAAGGCCCATTTCGCGCAACTTCGAAATTTTGCCCAACCAAATATCCATCATTTGCGTTTCCCGAAATATTCGTGAAGGGCGAACGTTGTGTATAGTTATTCCGTCGTCCGTAGTAAACTTAATCTATTGATGATAAACTGTTAAATGTTCTTGACTGCGACACAACTCAGCAGTGAAAAGTTGTACCTGTTCAAGTACTTAAGTGGAAATATGTTGTCGCATTAACTGTTCTTACAATTGTAAAACTGTCATTCTCACTATTTGTATTGTCAGGTCAACTTGTGAGAGAAGTTCTTCAATAAAGGAAACTAATTTTTTCCCCTGCTCTGCGGAAAACTTGTTCAATTAGCACTAACTAGTCGAAGTTCAACCAGAATGAGTAATCCTACATTTAACTGCTGGACAATTCTTTCAGTTTAAATCAGCCATGTTTGCTCTTTGAGGTGAGTTGTAAAAATACATCCTGATTTTCAAACTCTGAAGCCCGACAACATGAAAATTGCAAGATAGTTTACAGAGGGGAAAAATTTCCATTTGCAACTTTATTTCGTGGTTTTTGATATAGAATACGAAACCAATTTTTTATCTCGTGTTAATTTATGCTCAGATATGAACACGGTTTCTGAAAACACCTTTGTATATACGGGAATTTTACAGCAGTGCTGTTCTGCGTTTGACGTCATTCACACGTTCTGGTTGTTTAAAATTCTATTCACAGCTTGGTTTAGTAAACTGGCAGAAACATCTCTTGTTGCATTTACTTCGGCTCAGCTCGTGGTAATATACTGTTTCACGACTTTTGGAACAATGATAATGAGGCACGGAAGACAGAAAAGTTAACGAAAAAAAATAAATCTTTGCTGCATTTTGAAAATCACACCAAAGTATGTGCCACACAGCGTGTGTACCTTAAGAGCATTAGAGTTAAAACGGTGGTACATTGTGTTAATCCTTAGATAACTTATTGATTGTTGTGTCTACGCATCAGTTGTATTTACGCCGGGTAGCACGAACACTCGAAGTTACGCGTGGTTATGTGTTGTGTGTGCAATCCCAAATGAAATTAGGATGTTCAATCAGTTTGTTTGTCTTTACCTAAATTTCCGTTCCAGGATTGAAGAAATAACATTTCTGCACCGATACTCTATAAAAAGGGTCTATATATCCTTCAGCTAAAGCACTGATTTTCTGAGAGATGGGAACGGGCGCAGTCGATAATTATAATAGCCCAAGTTTTTGGTAAATGATTTCCTGAAACGTTTATGAATAATACCAGTGACAAGATGTCCGCACCAAATTTTGTACGAATGAAGTCAACCAGCTTGGACGTCGTGTTTAACATGTTATTGATGAATTGATTGAGAATAACACAACTTGCTCATAACGTTGTGTTATTCTCAATCAGTTTATCAATGCCAGTGACATATTCACGGTTAACTCGTTCGAAAGGACACCAAATTGCAGAACTTAGCGGTGTTGTCATGCAGCTTTTACTGTAAATGTGGTTCTCCCATATGAGTAAGACTGACTAGTTTCATCAGCGTTTTTTCTCACACTTAATTAATTCTGGTGTTGCTGCTGGAATTTCTCTATCATATTTCGTGTTTTACGGAGGTTCATATTTTTTTCTCGAAAGATTATCTTTTTTATTCCAGCTCCTGCTTTTTGGCATTCCAACGTCATTGTCCAAAACGTCAGCAATTGGTCCCACTATTAGTTTGTGTCATTCTGAGCGAAGATGTAAAAATTAACCTCAATACCACATATATAGAAATCACGGTTGTCATACTGCACATCCAAATTCCGACTGAGGGGATAAACCTTTTGTACGTTCGACCCGTTGCAAATTCGCCTTAGTACATTTCTTCTGGACTTGTACTGTCAACACGAAACACTTCAGGAAGTGTTTTACTCACTGTTTAGTTCTACTAATGTCGGTAGATTTCTGCATTCTCGTATAGATGGGAGTACGTTTTTGTGTTTACTAAACTACACCCTTACACAAATGTGACTTATCCACAGCCAAACACAAGCTTTCCCTAAAACCATTGTAAGACCAAAAATAGAACATTGTACAGCCTATAGAGACGCACCGTTTGCTATATCAGCCGTCTTTTTGGTAACCACCATCAGTTCTTCTTGCTGACGGTCAAAGTGGACAACAGTTTCGAATAGATCAAAGCTATAGTTGGCAAAGCGGAATAAAGCAGTGGGAAGACGTAAATCATACGATGTTCTCCGTAACATTTCGAACAATCTGACCACACATAGAGGTGTAAATAACTATAAACGAGTCAACAGTCTACACGACGAACTTCATAGCTTAAGGAAGTAAACAGACGGACACAAAAACTGGAACGCAAAATAGCGGGACTGCTAATTGCTAAGATAGCCGCAGCGTCAGTACAAGTATTTTTGAATACGAAATGGGTGAACGGTCAAGTTTGACAGCCAAAGCCTCAACAAATTGAAGGATGTGTTTTCGGTTACTGGGAAAAATTACTGAGAATGCATCAAGAACTTTGAATAGGTGTTCTAGGTAGATTGTGTGCTCTGCAACCGATGTTGCTGGGTGTTATCCGTCGGCATCTATGCAGGCGTCTGGCGTATCTAAATGTTTCCGGTCATTTGAGAGCATGTTGGTTAATGTGAGTAGCTAGTTTTTGGTTTGTCATCCCCACGTAGCTCATACTCCAACTACACGGTTATTTGAATAAACTGTGAGACGTGACCGACGTAGGTTGTTCGTTCGTAAACAGGGCGACCGATGGACTTCTGGTTTGCTGTAGTATACACATTATTTTTAGCTCTTCAAGTCCTAGGTGCAACGGCTGTTAGACATTTCCTTGTTGGTGTTGACGAGCTGTTCCCTGGAAACTGGAGTTTTAAGTTCACTCTCCTCATTGATACCGTCATTACTTCTGCTTTCGGGATTGTAGCTGAGTTGTACTTTCTAACAAATTGCATGGGGTACCCGTTGACCTGCAGAGCGTCCCTCAGCAAGCTTAACCCTCTCTACGGGTTGTATTCTGTGCTCCGTGGAAAAGTATCCTGATCGGGATTCTCTTAAACTACATCAAAAAAAGGTGCCTTCGAAAATGCATATACTTTTCTGTCCAGGTAGGCTTTTGGTAGATGGATCTTCCTACCGTGCCACCTGATGTTTGATTGATAAGAATGTAGAGATACTGAAGACAATTAATCACTTCGTTCTGTTTTGTCAGTTTAAAGTGCGGATGGATTTGATTCAATTTCGGGAATAAAATATTTGAGCTACTTGGGCTCCCAAACATTGTTAGAATATTATCTACGTAGCAACTGTACAACACCGGCTTTGACAGGCTCTCGCATAATGTGGTTTTTACTTTGGCCGTGAAGAAATCAGCTAGAAGTGGGCCCAGTGGACTTCCCATTGTAAGCCTGTCCACTTGTTAAGAACAGTACGTCGAGAAGTTTAACCTTAAATCATGTGTACATAAAGTAATAATTATTTCAGCTCCATCACCGTGATGGGAAACGGAACAATGTTGCTCACAACAAATTCACGAATGCTATCAAATGTTTCGTGAAGCGAAATTTTAGTTAACAGGACCGTCACATCAAATGAACATGTCAGTTCATCCCAGACATTTAAACCATCAACGTAATTAACGAGTTCGAAACTGTCCTGCAATATAGTACTTGAACAGTTGTCTTCTTGAATAGCATCTGACTTGCTGCTTTCCATGACAATTTTCACTTATACTCCTCCAGATTTTCGGAGTAAAGTTGTCACTGTTTATAACACTCATGATTTTAAACTACTTAATAGGCTCTCCAGGTTTAACCGCAAAACGCTAGGTGACTACCAGTTTATGACTTTGTTTTCCATCAGTTGTTCGCTTCTATCATCCAAAGACTTGACAAAAGATATACTAATCAACATCATCTAAGGTTCGTCTGGAAAGATATTTTCATGCGTAAAGCAATCTGACCTTCAGGGCTAACGAGCTTCTATTCTAAATGACATGGAGATTCATTTTTCCCAAACCGGGCTAAATAGAAATCGTAAAATGCTTATAGTATATACTTACGTTTTGAGATAGACAATGCGTCACTTTGGCAACAGATTAGTGTGCAACCTAGAGAATCAAACAAAACATCAATAACCCACATATTGGTAGAACACTTCAAGTGCATACCAAAGAAATCTATCATACCACTCACCTGTGGAGCCTAGTCGTGGAGATAACCTCCATAACTGACCAAACTGAACCTCTCACGGCTGTAGGTTAAGTTCTTCAACAGTTGATGTTCAAAGAACGAACATAAAAGTGACTTAACTTGGCTTGTTTACAAAAAATTTACTTCATACATGACTAAGGGGGTAACATCTGTGCCAGCATCCTTAGAGAGTAAAATCTGATCCATATCTGGTTCCTGTCGTCTATAGGATGGAACAAAGATGAAAACGAGACACATTACACACCGACTTCCAAATGTAACTCAGTCGCAGCGGGGTGGCCACATATGTGACGATGAAGCTTTTGTGATAGTCTACATCCCGCTGCACCGATTCCAAAGAGCTCCGTTGGATACTGTATTGTCTGAGCTAGACAGGGGGGTGGAAGACGTTGTGTTATGTTTTCGAATCAAATGGATTCGGTTGTATTCTGGTGAACGTACGTTTGTGCGGCTGTCGTGCTTGTTGTCTTTCGACGTCTAATCAGCGGGGAAACCTAGTAACCTCTATTCACAGGGATTTATCAACTACAGTATAATTTTGGAATGCACAAACCTGAGAAAGCCAAGAACAGTGGAAAATATATATTTCGCGATGGTGTTTCTATGACTTGTTAGAGTGATCTACACACTTTACGTTGGCGATAAACAGAAATGCAATATCAACCGGGATAAAGGTCGAAAGCAACTAAATCGACCAAGCAGAAGTATGATGAAACTATGAACCTTGACGAATAATTAAATGTATAACATATTTCCGCATTTGGTTGCACAAAATCAAAGTCTAAGAAACGACCGGCAGTTGGAAACAGACTGACTGCCGCGTCTGATAAAATAAATATTCCGCAAATATTATAACACATATTCTCTGCTTTATAAATTTGAAGCATTCCACATGTCCAAAAATCCCTCATAGCAAATTCGTAAACTAAACAATGAATCCCGGCCAAAGAGTTATTGATTGGTTGCTGAATTTGCCTCAATTATTCACTCAGACTAGTATTGTCATCACTAAATTACCCACGTCACGCACGACCGTACCATGCGATTCTCACGCAACTCAAGTCCAGCGGTCTCGGGTTACATTTTATGCTTCGACATACACGTACGTTTGTGCATTCGTGATGATTAGAAAACACATGCAAGTTCGAAAAGCTGTCAACATATTTTATGCGGGAGATTAAGTGACGTTTGTAATGACCATGGTCAGGTAGGCGAAATAATATTAACTTGGGAAATATTTTACGTGGAACCGTCGTGGACAGTTTATTCATGTATCTCATAAGTTACGGACTGATGTACGCTGGTTGTTTAGGAAATGTGAACTGATATTTTGAGTTGACACGATAAACTCAGGAGCCAAGTACACACATCATTTACCAGTGGTATTTAGTTTATGTCAGCTCACGTCAATTAACAGTGCGACCTGGCAGTGAAAAGCAAATTAGTCTGTAAGTTGAAAAGTGCTTTCCACTTACTGAAGATCACAATCTTTGCGAACTAAAGCCTCCAATTTTTCTATTGTATCACTTTTCTCAAAAGTCTCCCTCCGGATTAAGTGAGGCTTTCAGAACAACAAGTGTCGGGAACTTGATTGGTTCCTTGTAAACTTCGGCTGGCTTACGACGGTGTGAAATCTATAACTGTTCCACGGAAGCATGCTGTGAGGCGTTTGTTGACCCGACTCCGTTCTACCCATCCACTTTGTACGATTCTTATACAAGGTTGTGATAGAAGTAATAGTTGAAATCAAGCGGTAACGATCATTTTAGTGTTGGTACTGTGATCCAGTTGGTGATGACTAATAGTCTCAGCTGAGCTGTGCAGAATGTGTTTCCCAGGTTGCCGCGAAGTGAGCTTCCAAAAGAGTGTAAACTCAAAAACTCTTGTAAATGTAGGAAGAGTTACTTAGTGGAACTGTTGAAGCCGTCATGACAACCAGCACGCAACTGTGAAAGTACATCTATTGCCCCATCCAAGTGATTTTTTGTTGACTCACCACAATTATGGCACTGTTGCATGGGCATATACAAGATTGCTACGGTATCAACGTACTGTTGTTCGATGTCAACCCTAAGGTTGAAATTCACCTGGTTCATCAAGCCAAACATAATTGTGATCAATAACGAACTCAGAAGATGTCATCAAATTAGAACCAGCATATCTGTCTTAAAGGGACGCATTCTGCATTCCGTTTCAGGCGACAAAAATATCTGATGCCTCTGAGCCATTTAAGTAACTTGTGACGAAAAAATCGAATTGTGCGTAGCCGCTTCTTCAGAAGGAATTTGACCTCCGCTGTGCAGATGAGCAAAAAATGGTTCAGCTCAGAGAATGGAAATCTTGTGATCCTTGATTTGAATCCGTATACATGCCAAACATGTTAAGTATTTACACCAGATGTATATTTGTGATAAAGAAAACAATACCCCTGCCGGTCATGTCTGTTGTCACCCTTTACATTGTTGAGCGAGTGGATTACCCGCCAACCGTGTCACACACATTTCTGAGCCATCAGATATTTTGCTCCCTAATAAATCTGGTTCACCTTTGTGACATCTCAAATTTTTATAAATTTGGTATGAATAATAATGGTTTGTGTGGTAAATCAACATAATGGAGAGTGAACAAACCACAAGGATGAAGAATATGCGATATTCAGGGTGCAATCGATTTATTTGCTCCCTGAGCGATCAGTTGGTCTTTTAGCACTGCTTCCGTATCGGTGTTAGTTCATCGGTCAAACTCATTGCTCTCATCTGCTGAACCACCCGGGGAGCCACTCACAGCGTCACATCACCCAATCCACTGTTACTTCTCTCCATATCAGCATGTACGAAAAGTCTGGATCGACCTTCAGCGTTAATTTGATATCACCGAAGTGTATGTAAGTCCAGAGTATGACCGAAATCGATTAAAACAGTGGTTTTTCAAAGTAAGTCACATCCACAGAAACGACTTCAACTACTACGCCTCTTGAAGCGCATTATTCAAATTTGTACAAATTTCTGGTTCACAATTAACCTATAAGCAGGAACTGCCTTTTGCATGGAATATGACAGGGGCTTGCCAAAGTTGATTTCAGTCGGCCATTTTATCCAATACCCTCTGTTCACTGCGCGTAGAAGAGCAAACAAATTCTGACCATAGAAAGCATGTTTTGATTTAGTGGTCAGATAATGCAGACGCATGTCAACTGAAACGTTTTAAGCGTCTGATGAGTTAGCAGCAGAAATTTGATGAAATTTTTGGAACAATCTTTACAACCACTCGCCACATTTTCAACTGCAACTTCTTTTGTATGTTCCAACTTTGCATAGGAGACCTATATGACCTGCTGGAAAAACAGTCATGCTCAGTTTAATCTGGACAGCACATTATTTTGTACTGTAGTTGAAGGTGACTAAACTATTCCCCTACTACTAGCCAGCATGCGTGGGGCCAGCTGGAAGTAAGCCAGTGTATACAAGAAGTCATATAGCAGACGGTTAGCTTGAAAGTGCCATATTTTGAATGTTACAATGACTACTAGATGCTCATTTAGTTCGCCTGTTGATAGTTACGGATTCTGTCCAGTTGGCTGAGAATATAACTACTTAAGTCTGTGTATAAGCTGATATTACATTAAAGGTGCCAGGTTTATCATTTTCTCCATCAATCGTATATACGTTCAGTTCCGTCAAGTTTTCAAAAGTAGATGATGAGTGTTGCTCACTCAGATGATTCACTGATGCTGATGGTATGCCGTTTTGTAACAGTTCAGATGTAATCCTGATCCGAGGGATATGATGCACAATGGGTGTGTACTGCATCTGGGTAATTCATAACGTTTGACTTATCTCTGTCATCAGATGCATGTTTGTGTGTAACATACTTCACTGTAGGTGATATCGCCATAACCACTCCTGGTTGAATTACTCCCCGACTGCTCGCCACGGCATTACTCTCGCCAAATATTAGCTGATTTCTATATGACTGAGTTAAAAGTAATTGTCGACGTAAGTTCTGGCTGGATATTGATATGAAAAAGGCTCCCGTATTGAATTCCGTTTTGACAAAATAACCTGTAGCGATAAGCTGGAACGCATGGAGAATAGTTCAAGTTATGGATGCACAGATCGTCCTAAATGAGTTACACTACATAAGCTTCTACGGCTTTTAGGTTGACGATGATGCTGAAGTCATTGGGGTATCAACCTCAGGCGAGGTGACAAGTTCTGTTACAGTTAGTAAATATTTTGTCCTTTTCATTACAGTCTATACGAGTGCCACATTTACCTCCACGTTTGTAGATGAAGCTATTTTCCCGATTTACGTTCCGCTGTGTCCCACTAAAATTGGATCGGTAGCTATTCAGACCCAATGTAGTTAAAACACTGGGAGCAAACGTTTATTTTCTCCTGTTTCGGAGCAACTCAAGAGATTTTACAATAGGTTGGTCCTGTTTGTTAGCTGGACAGAAAAAATTCTGTTATGCGATTATTACTAGCACCGACAATGAGGCTTAACGTCTGCATTATTTCGTTAACTATTATTGGTGATGCTTCCTAGCTACTATAGTACAAGAAAGCTTGGCGACTACATCCAGTGGAGATAGTGATGCTTACACTGGTGTATGCGTGTAATTTTCGGAAATTTGGTATTTCATTAAATACATTTTGACGCAAACCGCATGCATCAACAGTGGATGCGATAATACTACAAACTGTAGTCATTCCGTTTATACTCAGACCAATGAAATCTTAAGTGATTATTGTGGCAGTTTTACATTGTTCTTAAGCGTACTGCAAGACTTAGACGAAGGAATAATTTACACATTAACAAAACGTTTGCTTTAAACGGAATTAAACGAACCAGCCAGAAAAGAGTATTCGATGACACGCTACAGGGAAGCAGGTGATTGCGTGAACTGACAACACCTGAACACAAATAGGCAGACCATTAGCCACTTTCTGATAGTGAAAACATGTGTGAACGGAAACACATACGCTTTTTTGAGACAAACTCAGAATCGGTTAGAATTACCCAATCATACGGAAATTTGGTTAGTAATTTCGAGCCGCGCATAAGTGCCCATATACGATGTGTGCACTGAAAAACCTTTGATCACCCGAAAGGAGAGAGAAATTTACTTGTGAATAATTACGTAAACTGAGATGAGAATCATTCGGTGAGGTGAAAACAACGATACGAATCACGGGGAATGTTAGAGTTATCAGTAGTCAGTGATATTGTCAGTGATATTGCTGATATGCATTAAATGACATTCCTAGCAGTTCGTAGCATTTTACTCATCGGTCTCAGAAGAAGAACACAATGCTCATTTTTCAATTCTATTAGGATTCAACAAAAGTGCTTAATACATCCATAGTAACACCATAGGCAGACAGCGGCGACTGAGCACTGCTCACTTGTTTTAGCTCATTTGTGTACGGCTTGAGGTCAGTGGCTTAGTGTCTCATGAAAAAGTTAACAGCAGTTCAAATCCAGGTCAAATATAGGATGAGCACGGGTGACGAGCTCAAACATGGACATGAATCGAACCTAACGGTTCTTTTGAAAGAAATGGCTGAACAGTTTACCCAGATACTAAAGCTTTTGTGAAGTGTTATGAATATTCCGAATATATTCCAAGACTCTTTGGTGTATGTTAGCGATGGTGGCACAGTAGTGCATTCAAGGGGCAAGATAAAGACAATTATGCCGCAATATATATTGTGGAAGTGTATAAAAACTTACAGGAGGATTTCAAACTATCTTTTCATAGCTTTCTATATAAGTTATTTGTCCGGAGGTAATTCTTGTTCCCAAAGATCTCAATTTGGCCATCACGATCACCTAGTCCATAGGTAGGTAAAACTCAATGGAAATTGTGAACTTTTAAAACATGCAGAATGCATCTGAATGTCTAATCGTCGGATGCACATTGAAACAAACATAGTTTTATATTTCGTTTCAGCAAGACTTTGACAAGAATGTCATGTTACACCACCACAACATTATCCTGTCTGCTACACGAAGATTTTAGTACAATATTGCTCTTCCGTGATGGACCGTGTGAATGTCAAGGTAATTAGGTTCAACTGATGGCTTTCTGAAACAGTTCGGTCGACAACAGAAACACCATTTCAATGTCAAGTTGCGGTTTCTAGCATTAACACCCTGAGAACAAATTAATCCACAAATGATGTTAGAAGATCTCTTCACAACAAAGAAACTTCCTAGTACGATATAACTTGAGGCAGTCCACAATGCAAATGAGATATTGGCCGAAGAGTTTATTGGCAAACAGTTACTTTCAAACTATTATAAAATTTTGTCTTTATATTTTCTTGCTTCTAAAGCGTCTACGAATTTCTTAGATAATGACTCGGTATCATTATTTGCAAACGTGGTGGCTAACAAGGAACATGAGGCAAGCATCAGTACTAATCAACAGAAGGTCAAGATTTCTTCCCGCCAAACACTGTCATGCAGAGATTACTTGAAAATATAACGTCAAGCCCTAATGTACGCGACATTCCATGAACTGCACTACACCAGCACGAATAAATGGTCGGTTGTTCAACTGGGCAGAGAATAAATAAAATCAGTGTTTGTGTGTCCAGCTTGATTTTCCAGTGTTAACTGAGAATCCAACTGAACGTTAGTGGTTTGTAAAGAGATTTTCGTATGACTGCTTATTTTCATGAAAGATATTTGATTGGACGTAACATAACAGTATCATCAACAACAGTATACTGGTGTTTAGTTGTCGTTCATTCACAAGATAAAAGTTTAGCAATCAGGAGGAGGGCGAAGCAGGAATTAATTCGTAAAACAAAAACAAGGATATGTTCGATCAATTCTTACAAAGACAACATAGGTCCATTGTTGTGGTTACAGTGTTACTGTTGACAACTTAATCAAATTCCGCTACACTTCACAAATCACAGATTTGCACACTTGAATGACTGTAAATAAATTCTTGTCTGACTTGCTTGTCATGACTGCCGCAGGCCGAGTAGAGAAACACTAGATCAATAGGTGTGTCAATTCTTTTGCTTGAATGGTTACGATATAGTATGATAATTCGTAACCATCAAGCTTAACCGAGAAACTACTGCTTCGTGAGTTTGCAGTAGTGCTCTGTGTCTTCCACTTGATCGCTGTGCAGCCACCGGAGTGTGATGCATGATAAAGCGAATTGGCTAGCCTGAACAGCTTAATTACAGCAGGACTGATCACTGAACACACGCAAAACATTGTATGTACGTCGATGTTTACCCAGGGAAAAGGGACCTATGTCTAAGGTATACTAAAGGCACGGTAACAACCATTTAACCTAATTACTGAGGAAGTGGAGGATGGAAGATATTTACCTGGGTTAACAGCTGACATGACATAGTGATTACTACACAAATATCATAGTAAACCCTTACCGGTCGCCAAGGGATTTTTGTTTATCTTAAGTATAAAGCTACCCTATTTGCAAGCTGTTGTCGCTCGTTTTTATCTGTTGCGTTCAAGTCTTGTTTCTATGACCTATTTGAGTTGATAGTAAACTGTTTGTATTGAAGTAATAAAATGTGAGGGTCAATTTATCAGAAACCGCTTATCCATGAAGTGTTGGCGCAATAAGCCGTTTGTTCTTCAAACTAATTCCACCGCAACCTGTCAAATATACACTACTGAAAATTACTGATGATTGCGATGTATAAATTGCCACTGCCGCCAAGGCTCTGTCCAGATATGGAAAAAGACATAGGCACCACTAGCGTAGTGCTGACATAATGAATAATACTTTTCGAACACAATCGTGGTTTTAACCTCTTAATGACAGATGTCTTTAGAAGTTGCTGCCGATTGACCGAAACCCTAGCAGACCACTTGAAAGAGAGCGCAGTTCATTTGCCTCGCAGTTGCCTGGTCGTCATTTGCACATCGACAAAATTGTAAGGGGAACCGTCGAACTGTAACAACGGTAAAACTCGAGTATCGTGCTTCTCCTCGAAGGCAACCGACTAAACGTTCTATGAGAGTGCAACAAATGCGATCAGTTTTCTGTTGTTCCGTTTATATCTAGCTTCACAGTTCCACTATATAGGGGATATCGAGGAGAAAACAACTTCAGAGAACTTTCCAATGAAGAAACATGAAGATGCTTACATGTAACAATGGTACCACAAAATAACCAAGTGTCTTTCATTAACCATTCCAGAATAAACCCATCGAGATATTTCATATCCGTCTTCTTGGTAGTTGTGAACATTTTCAACAGCAGTGATTGAGAGTATCAAAGTAAGGCTTGATGACCGTTTAAAAAGTCCTGCCAAATCAATGTCCTTAATTCTGAGATCGCTTAGGCTGGATGGTAAGCTTTTATGCGCTATCCGAAAATTCACACTTGGAACTTTTCACCAACAATCTGGATCTAATAGTCTGGATAATGTTGTAGAGATTTATTAGCAGGACGCCGACAAACGATCTGAATCAGTTATACTCGATGGTTAGGCATAACGCAATTTCTGTAAGAAAAATGAATTCCCATACCTAAACGAGGAACTTAATACGCAGAGGGTCGTAGGGCCGGCATCATAGAAAACCATGCGTTACCCAGTTATGGAGTAATAATTGGTTTATTCGAAGCTTTTACCAAAGTTTTCTACAAGACCACACACTGTACACCCCAGAGTAACTTGGTTAGTTGAAGGCACGAAAAACCATGAAACTATGTGTCATTATACAATTTTCTCAAAACATTTTCTGAACAGTTGCATCTCCATGTCAGGTTGAAGCAAAGCATTTTCTTGCACTAATCCTTTGGTGAGTGTAGGCCAGGAAAATATAGAGTTGGAAATCAACATGTTTGCATAATAAGGCGAATAGTTTTGTGCAAATTCACTCGTTGCTATAATAATATAGATAGTAAAAATATTAAACAAACAAAATACAGACAAGTCGGGTACGTAGTATACATTGATGTTACGCTTAGTAACTTCATACAGAATACCGAGCTGAGAACTGGTCATATTTAGACTGTCAGTTGGATAGTAGGACATCCTGCAGAGTGCGTGGGTGACCAATAGGAGTGGAGAGTTAGGAAATGCTGGGATGGATTTTAAACAACATGACGGCGATTTGTTTATATTCGCATGAGTTTGAGATTAGCCTACTAGAATGTCTAAATCACTGTCTTGATCCATTTCTCGTTTATTACTCGTCATGGACGGTTTGTCAGAAAAGTTTTCTCCAATAATCCACAGGATTTTTGGCAAACCTATTATTGGGTCGGTTTTAAACAAATCTTTATCTACTCATTCGAGCAACTCGGACGACTCACCAGTTCGGAGTCAAATGATGGTCTGCAACTCTGCTGATAAAATCCCTACCACGATTTCGCCCCCGGGTCAAGGTGGCTATTCACCATCAAAATATATTTCGAGCAGATACTGTAAGTTACATATCCTCCTTGTTTTATTCAAACCTTGTTGCATTGTCGACACAAAATTAGGTTAGTGTTCTGGAGGTCTGAAAAAGGTTGACATTAAACAAAGTAAAATACCACGAAACGTTTGTTTGAATTAGGAGAAGGATATAAATGATCCAACCTGTTAAGATTCCTTGTAATTATTATGATTCAATCCACTTGGATAGCCCGGACAATCACATGAAAGAATCATGGTTCTGATGGGTCAGAGCCTATAATTTTTCAGACTAGTGGGTGGTTGATTATTGGTTATTGACTTTAGGAAGTCTTCTTAAATCTTATTGTGTATGAGGAGTTCAGCGGTTGTACAACAATTACAAATTATAACTGGTTTTATAAACATTTCATTTGGCAGCCGATTAGTAAATCGGAAAACTTTAAGACGGATATTTAACTCAAATACACCAGAAAGTATTTAGGACGAAAATGAACAATCAGCAGCGCATCAACGATGAGAATAACGTGCGTTTTCCTTACTTGCAATGATTTACATGACAGAACAGCCTTTAAACTTCTAGCGGAATGATTATTCTTACAGGCGCAAACAACGTCACGGCTTTTGTCTCTTGTCCACATTTTGATAATGATTAAAACGTAACTGGATAGTTTCATGACGATATTTGCGGCCAATGTGTCCATCTTAGAAATATTTTGAGTTCAGAAAAGCTGAAGCCAATTTTCAAGGTCACAAATTAAATAAAACCAACCAATTTGTAGGGTTTCGTAATTAGTGGCTTACGATCACTTCTAGTTGTCTCAGTGGGCACGCAGCAAATGCGGTTTCGTGAAGTCAGCTTTACAAGTCTAAACAAGTTTGTCAAAACACTTATTTACTTCAAGAACCCAACCAGCATATTATATGGTTGACTCACATAATTACTCGATGAATGAAAACAAATAAGATGTAGTTCATTCGAAAAGTTAAGAATATTACTTCAGTGTGATCGATTTGGGAACACATCTTCCTTGACACAATGAACAATTTTATTCCTAATTGATCCGTTGTGTTGTTTGAATTCACCCAGGAAAGATCTTTTCAGCTCTGCACAAATTACTAAAATCCGATATTTTTAAGCAGGATTTCAGGTGAATATCTGTTTGTCCGTTACACGAGACTAGGTGTGGCATGGCAAAACAAGGTATATGTTTGCACATTTTAAACTTCAATCATGTAGCTACTATCAGCACCTTACACGTTTATGATGATAAACATGGCAACAATTACTACTACTAATCAATGAGGTCCACGTTCATGTGAACAATTTATCACATCACAACACTATCAGTGATTTGATCCTGTTCTGTGCCGCCCATGTTTCCTAGGCATCGTCACACTGACTATGTAATTTATAATTGCGCTAAACAATCCGCCTAAACAGATACAATATATGAGTTGCTTGAGCTTTTCCGCTGTCTCCAAGTGTTAACTAGCAAGAATGAGTGCGGCAGTTAAATTCTTTCAATCTTAGGTGGGCCACATCAGAATTTGATGATTAAAACTTTACGGTAAAGTGGAAAATTGAAGCATCTGTCTTGCAGAGGCTACCATATTCATAAAACCAATCATATTTGGAAACATTCTGGTGAATTTCTATTCATAGCAGTTTGAAGTATTTTGTAGAATCTTGTCCAAAAAGTACCTCAGTGCCGAGAGAGATGCGAGACGAACTTTCATACCCTATTTGTAACGTTAAGGAGATGAGATCACCCACAACTTGCTGTAACCTGGCTCACAGTTGGAAAAAAGGCTTATTATAAGATATCGGTGTCAGATGGACCAAAGTGTAACATTCTCTGTTGAACCAAAGGCACCACGTCTGCTTAGAGCACACGATGAACATAAACGATAAGTTAATTGTGTTCTCATAACCACAAACGGTGATAACCAACACTCCCCTAACATGTTCGCAGAGGGAAATTGTGTACCCTTTTTAGGCGGTATATACTGCCGCATTTTAAAAACGAGCTGCTCAAATTGCTTGTAGTTACTAAAGTTTCTAGTAGATGCGATCTACAGACCATCGGGGCTTCCACAATTTGCTCTTCAAAACTCTCAGACGCACCTTTCGTTAATATTGTATCCCGGGGTAGAAGAAGGTACTGTCTCATCCAGACTCCAAAGTTAATACTGTCTACAGAGTATCCGTTGAATTGGAAGATATATCTAAACTTAGATGTGTATAAATCGATTATTGGTGATGTGTTGGTAATTCCTCCTGCTCCGTCTGGCCCAAAAATCACTGGCCTTTACTTTGTGCTCTTCAGTTTTGACCATTCCGCCATTAATTTCATCCAGTAATGGCTCTCTTTAGGCGCTTATGGACGCTGCGTTTGTTTAGTCACGAGTAAATTAAACGAGGAGCGTAACGCAAACATGTAACCGACAAATCTGCCCAACCTTGTGCAGTAATAGCAATTGATGGCTTTTTGCCAATTTGCAGATACGAATGTGGAAATTTATCTTCAGATTCGTGGTGGAATTGCTAACAATGAATGAAGCAATAAGTAGTGCTTAAAAGTCTGCCTACAATCTGAAGGCGATGAACGTTGGCTAACGACGGACTAGTCAAATATTGGTGAGTTGTTTTGACTACATCTTGTTGACTTGATATTGAACAAGCTGTGGTCAAGATAGGGATTTGAATTGCTGTCCCTTGAAGCCTAGGTTGCGTGCGGAGGACCACAAAGCCATATAATATCTTTCATACAACATTAGTTTATTTCATGTCAACACCAAGTAAGGGGGACGAGATAATTTGAAGATCATAATGTGCACCTTTCTAGACACGCTCTGCACTTTGCTGAAAGATTTTTTTAACCTACATGAGGAAAAGGATGAGTATCATTTCAAGCCCTCAAAATATACTGCATAATGCTGCAAAACGTAACCGTTGTAGAATTAGCTTTAACGAGGACTACATTATAAAGATTAGTATTAATCCCGTTTGTCACGTTAATATCCAAAATGACAGCCACCGATTAATTTGCACACCGGTAAATGAAGGAACAATTTAGGGTTGCCAATTAAACTCTTTTCGTTTTGGCAGTAAATCTTAAGAGGATTATGTTGCTATGCGATTCGCTGATATAACGTCTCTAGCAGACAATCATTTGAAGATACGTGTTGGTGAGAATTAAGTACCGTGCACAAAAGAACTCAACATTTATAACCAATATATAGATGTAGGTTCAGACACACAAGAGGGGGTCATCAGACAAGTTTTAGTTTTGTTCAAGTGCATGTACAGTGCATACTGTGCACACACTTCAGCTTAACTGGTATTGTTACACTGGCATATGAATTTATGGATGGATTAATTTATATAATTGTCCACTGGTATCAAGTTGAACGCAAATACATTATCTTATCCTCCGTTTCAATCATAGGCTTTTTGGACTGTGTTCGTGTTTCTCAACTTCCAGATGATAAACCTTTCAACTTTAATGAATGGCCTCAGAATCCGTGTATACTTTCCACTCAGGTTTCATATTTTAATATTAACTGTTCCAGTTTTACAAAACAGAAAGGCAGGCCATATTACACTGTGTTGTTTCCGAATAGATGCAAGGCAATCATTTAAAATCAGTAACTAATTTTAACCTGGATAGCTTAACAAGTGCGCCAGCTTTTCTTTAATAAAACGATATCATTTGCAGAACATCAAAAGGCAATTCCAATTCTTGACCATGTTCATTAGAAACCTCACACTGTGCAGTTTCAACAGATCAAAGGATGTAATAACTTAATCACGGACTATTTTTTTTAAATTGAGAGTGCTTTCGAATGTAAAGTAAGTGAATAGATCGCACTGTTTGATGGTCCTTGATTATGAACAACAAACGGTTCACTATTTCCAGAATTTATCATCGTCAGTGAGATTCTTGGGTTGCTTTGTGTGAGTAAATAGCTTGCGTATGAAAATTGGAATATATCTTTTTTTAAAGCATAATTTTAAGATTTGATAGGATCTACTATTATAAACATCATTTGTCTGTTAACTTACTTGGCTACTGTCCCACAAACATCTGCTGTCATTTCCGAATACCCCATTCAAAGATATTTGCTATCACATTTATTTATGGTATAGATTTTTATCTGGTGTTGTTACAGACCGATCTACAACTGATCTGAATATGAATGTACAAGGTATTACTAACCTTTGTACAATATTTGCTACTCTAAATTGAAGAGTTTTCTATAATTGTTTTGAAAATGGTGTCTCCTGGGAGAACCTTTGAGAAATGCATCAAATTAGACTGTAATTCCACCTGGCTATCTGAGGGAAAAACATGAATGCAGAAGATTCCTTGGGGAGTATTTCAAAAAGGAAGCAAAAAGCCATGAACACTCCAGGGGCAACATTCCTAAAGGAATGTCATTAATAAAATTATACCATACATATAGTATGTTTGTGGACTGATTTAACACTAAATATGCACAACAGATGGGGAGAAATATTTCATTCGTGAGAATGTATTAACATCAAGTAACAGGTACCACAGCTTTTAAAAAAGGGTTTCATGGTAGGTTGGAAATAAAACTGTTTCAACCGTTCTATATAAAACCGGAAATTAGTGGCATTTATAGTTGTGAGAATCGTCTAGGTGAACCTTACATTCGTGTCCTTAAAATGAGCGGGAAACTACGTTGATATAGTCATTGGAAGAATACTTGAAAAATGTTCTAGTCAGATAGTCAAACAACAATCTAAATTAGGTACACTCATCAGAAAATATAATAAGCTGCCCTTAGGAGAAATGTTAAATAAATACAATCAAGTTATAGAATAAAAACTCAATTTTGGGATTTCAAACCTCCCCAACGTGAAGATATATGCCAGAGTTTATGCTCAACGTTAGACTTGAATTGTTTAATCTATTCGGAACTGTATTACGTTCATCGAATTACTATGCTTTTGCACAACTGTGTGCTGATTGATCTTCTGTGCAAGGACACGAACTAACAAACGAGTAACATAGAGTTGATATTTTCGTAGAATGTTTAGCGATAAGTAAACTCAAATTTCTTTCTTCGACTGAGGTCAACAGGAACTACGCAAATGGCTAGTTCTGTCAACATGCATAATTGCATTCTAGAACGCACGATTGACAGATTCATATTGCTTAATAAGTGCATCTTTGCCTAAACTTCGGGTCATCCATTTGTCACTATCCGAAAGTCCGATTACTGATAATCGATAACCAATGAGAAATATTCGGGACTGTTAGTTTTAACTAGACTGGACGTTTAGGAAAATAACGCTTAGTAGTTTGAAGTTGTGAGTCTGTTCTGTAACACAAGTCCAACTGTACAGTCCCGATAACGAAGTCAAAATTTAATCTACCTCGCACGGACATATACAAACTCACCTTGACTGTTAGATTTGCAAATCAGTTTGTACGGCACAGAACGCGTAGAGGAAAGAAGGTAGACGACAACACGTTTTCAGGTTGAATAACCTCAACAAATATGTCTGGAAATTACGTACCCCTCAAGTGAATTAGACCAGTCGATATTTCAACGATAAGTTGACGCACCACTATACAATACTTGATGTAACTTGTATTCAATGTCAAGGTCGATAACCTTATAATAGTTAAAAATAGTAGTGCACCAGATCTTTTATATGAAGTCGAGGATTTGGCTACCTACAACTTGAACTCCACTCACACTTACTTTCAGCTGTCGCATTCAGAGAGACTTTCCAGCCATCTACTTTTAAAGAGAAATACTAGGCTTGAGTTATGCTCTTGTAAACGTTCGTTAGCAGTGTATATCCTTACCACGGCCGAGACTAGAACTCCGACCACACTCACTTGAGGCAACAATGTTGGCCACTGCAACTGAATCGCCATATGTAAACATTTGTTCGCAATTACTTGTCAGTAATACTCAGCTTGCCAGATCGCTTCGACTGATCATCATGTGGGTGCAATCTGCACTTTCCTCTAGATAGTTACCTACAAGATGAATGGGTCATTTGTGTTTCAAAAGGCTTTACAGGGCTGGACCACGTTACCGTAGAAGATAATCTATGCATGGGTGTAGACAATGAAAAATGGTTTGTTAGTCCGAAAGTAGATGAGAAGTCACATTTACGTACCCAACACCAAATCATACGCAATATAAACAGTCAATGAAAATTGGTTGTTTGCCTTGAGGAATAGTATGCTCAGGTAGACTTCAACAACTTTTCAGGGACAAAGTTTCGATCTCTAAAAAAATTTACACAAGCGTAGAAGAAGCCACTGAAGAACCCCATATTTCACGTTGGGTGACATCTCTTCCTTAGAGGTCCATTGCTAAATATACCTAGTCCTTCATGAGACGTAAACATTGCATTTTGATTCGCTTCTGACCTAACCAACAACTATTTCGGAGAAAAAAGTCTAGGCTTACGTTCAAAGGTGTTTTTGTAAATGGATTGAAAATGATACAACGTTACGAGCGAATTGCAATACTTTCCGTTTCAGCCATCTCTGGTGTTGTGTTGTGTTGTGTTGCTAAATAATCAAAAGTTTAAAAGATCAGTTTCATACACTTTTGTAAACAACGATCGCCGATTAACTAAACTAACATATATCCCGATTACTTTATTGAGTATAGGAACTTCAACAACACAAACCAATTTATTCTAGGCAATTCTGCTTCATAGTGATGGCGGTGCTGGCTCAAACGTTTGACTGAATGAATGTATTATGGTAGGAAAACCAGTGACAGACGATTACTACAGGACGAAAAAATTTTAAGCGGTTAATAGGTAAATGACTTTTTTTTAACAGCGAACAAGTCGGCAGTTCTTATGTTTGTAAACCTAACAAATTTTTGTCATCAATTTCCAACAAACACATGTTCAGCATATGTATCTGTCACCGTGAATGTCGGATTGGTTTGTATGCCGTCATCAGTTAAATCCGTCCACGTCTTCTGGGTCATAATTGATCGATAATTATACAATGGCGTTAGCATCTAAGACCCCTGTGTTTTTTAAGTTAACACCTAAGAAATTTAACATTTTAAATCTGATAAATTGGGAAACTACGTCGAAAATTATTTTATCGGGCTTGTGAAGTAACGAAGTTCATGATGTGGCCAGCGTCCTTGAAAGACTCTTCAACAGCACATCTGAAAAAGCGTTACTGATAGGCAATAAACCTGACATTGAAGCCGTTCTGTGTTTGATAAATATTTTCCTTAATATATCCTTAGCTTTATACTTGAGGGAATTCCAAATGCCCGAAGCGTCATGCTAAACAACTGGACATCCTGGTAAACTGAACCTGACCAGAAACTGGCTTAGGCCTGCATTGAACAAGTGTTCCTTTTTATTGTCGGTTTTCTGGGGACAAATTATTTAGCCCCTAATCAATGGGGTATCAATCTAATAGTCTTCATACAAAACTTAATCCACAAGGGGTTGAATGAGAAAACTTCCGATTCCGGCCATTCTTTTCAGGCTTTTATAATCATACAAAACATCTGTACAGTGCGGAATAAATCACATGGGTCAGCAGATTCATTACAAGATAGGGCGGATCACAATCTATTAGAAGGAAGTGATGCTGGTATATGTTAGTAGTGTAATTTACAGACCTGGAGGGCTTTCGGTTGGTCAAGTGGTTTGATTGAGTAGGTCAAATAAACGCAACTCCATATTTGACGGATTATATAGGAGATGAACTCATGTTCCTGTGGACCAACCGGTGTGGCGCTCTCTCACGCATGATTAATCGGTGAGGGGCATGACAAAGTAAGTATACGCCATGGACAGACTTTGTTGAAAAGAGAAACGGAGATTTTTTAAGAAGTAGTCACTATAGCTCGGCATTGGTATACAAGTTATTTAAGACTAATTTAGTTATAAACTACCCAGAGTTATCACCCACTGTTAGGACTAAGGTTTATTGGTAGGCGGCGCATCGTTTTTGCTTAATCAGTATAGTTGAACAATCTATAAAAAATGTAATTATAATTCATAATGGACTGAAAATGTTTACTTACATGGCATTAATTACAAAATGTACGCCAAGTGAATGACGGCTGAATGCATTCAGTATACCCAGCTGAAATACTATGGGCGGTAAACGTAAACCAAGTTCACAGTCAATCGCTACCTAAGGAAACGACAATTTCCAATGAGAACATTACTGGAGCACTTGAACCGCAAGCCAATAACAACACAATGTTTTACCTGTAGCGCATTTAGCCTTCAAACTCCTGAAACTTAATGGGCTGTGAACAATATATATAAATGAGCTGAACCCCCCTCGAAATTCGGCTTTAACCTTGAAGTCAACTGCTTGTGACACTGGGAAGTTCTTTGGCATATGCTTAGTTTTCCAAATAGCAAATGGTCATCTTCTCACAACGCTTTACAGTATAGTGCAAGTAATACACAGTGACAATGAACACATTTTTAATGTAAATGCACCTGCTACTTTCGAACTGGACATCATATACAGTTCACAGCGGCCTTCGCATTCAGATAGACTACCCAACCGGCCTCTTCTAGAGAAAAACACTGAACCCGTTTCGCTTCTCCTAGAACAGATCGATAGCACATAATCTTTTTACCGCTAGGACAAGAATTTTGATCAAATTTTCATGTGGTAACTGTGTCGATTTAATGTGTGTTCACTGACGCAGTGATCAAGAGGGTTGTTTTGTGAGATCATGGATGGAGTTCTGGTCCAGGCAGTGACAGGAAAAGTTACCAACAAAGAGCTGTTTAAAAAGCAAAGCTCTATTCCTGTGCTTCTCTTCGAAGAAGAGCAGCCGGGTACTCCATCATAGCTTGAAAGCTTCAATCAACTGTAGATGTGTTCAGTAGTCAGTAAATTGATTGATTGCGAAGTGTAATTTGAAACTAACCAAATTTTCGACTGCTCATTACTAATATGTTTATTATATATCCATGTTTTTGCCTAAAATCTTTAACAATATTCTGGAAAATTACAGTAATAGTCTCAGGTTGTTAATAACGTTTGCTTCTTTAGTCTGTTTGCAAAATATATGTAGAATTAAGCATAATGTTCAACGCTTTCGTTACTTAGTAAGATGAATTCAAACTCTATTGATTCATAGCTTTGTCCAGTTGAATTTTTACAACTTTTTCAAAACGCTGTACGCAATTCAGATTGTTGGGCAATGTTAAACTTTGTATAGTTAACTTATCTTACAAAATTATCGATACACTAATAATACTGCGGAATCATATCGTTATGTGGAAAAAAAACCGGCAGGTGACTACTGAAAAGTTCAAGCTTCTCTGTTTGAAAACGTGAAAGCATACTAAAGACAATAGTAAAACATATTGGAAATAGTATACAGAATTTTTTCCAATTGGAATGTGAGAACAAGTGTAGCCGGAAGATGCTTAAGAAATCGCTTGATTCACACTGTGACGTTTCCATATCAATGGTTTTTCAATCAAATAATAACTGGAAACCACACAGGAGAATTAAAATTATGAATTTACTTAAATGACGAAAGATGGCCAGGCTTACTTCATTCACAGAGTTACTTGAATTGGGTACAGAACGACCTTTATTCCATCTGTCTTGGTATTATTCAGAATTGATGAGACCAGTGGAACTTTTTCGACCAAAGGTTTGGATTAACGAAAAATTGTCACTACTTCCATTAACCATCCCTTTTTTCCATTAACTGCTTACAATGCAATAAACATGGAATGAGTTGAGGTTGTACATTTGTCTCATTTCCAGACGTGACAATCAAATCAAAACGGCCGAAGAATTAACTGAGAAACTAAAAAAATAATTGTCGGTTGTTTTCGGAAAATCATATGACTGGTTAAAAGAACGAAAACAGGTTTTCGTTCTTCTTGAGCAGACAGGTGAAAATTTGGAGGAATGATTAAAAGGTTTATGTGGGTTTGTATTGAAAAAGACGGTACAGCTAAAGTTAACTCTTAAAGTCACATTCTCCGTGTATTACTCAGTGTAATAAAAAGGATAACCTGTTTTATGTGGGACAGTCTATCAATGGATTCACAACCAAAGTGTCATATGGGTTACTCAATTAGCGTCCACGAGGCTTTTTACCAAGAGGACAGCGTTTGATTTTATGCAGAATTTCACAGTTTGTTAGATTTGCAAACAGCAAAGTTCTGCAGGGAAAACACCGGGATCCATTCGCGTTTACCGCATGACCATCTAAGCCCATGTGCTTTTGAGAATTTGTTATTGGTTTCGAACAACCAAGTATTTTAATCCAAGTACATCGGTGGATCAGTGTACTAGGTGTTCGTAATCATAGATGTCATTCTCAAAAGCCTCTCTATGTCATTCGTTTGATATAGTTTGAGCCACCACGTTGGACAAAATTAGTCAAGATGAAAATAAGATGTACTGAAAATTGAACAATATCTGAACACTTTCATAACTTGGGACCTATTTCACTATATCTGCTAACTGACATACTCATGTCTAGAAGAATCATATATGTATTGTGCGTTTGTCACTTTCTTATGCAACAAACTTGGACGACATTAGAAATTGTAAGAGGTTTCCAACATTACTGAAGGCATTGATACCGTGAAGGACGCAAAATTACACATACTTTTGACACTGGAAGCACTGGGAATGCAGTTCTGGAAAACTTCATGATAGAATAGATACGTCTGAATAAACTCATTGAGAAACTACATTTTACCGGTTTATTTGCTGGTTGAGCATGTAGCGCCCTTAAAAACAAGGCTTTTTTTATGGTCAGACTTTGAAACCCACTTCAAAAAGGCAATGAAACCATCCCCAATTGAATAAAAATGTACTGTCATTGAATGGGCCGCAACATAATTTGACTGGATCTCTCAACTTTACAGTTTTGTTCAATGACTGAATAAAACTGTTATGTTGGAACCTAACAGAGAAGCGTAAAATGACCCCTTTTATCTTTGTGGTTGTCATCCGACACAAGTGTGCTCGGATGAGCTCGTAATTATCAAAGCAACCTCAAGGCATCACAAGAATACTTTGCACGAAGTGTACTGGAATTAGAAAATGAGATTTCTTCAGTGTATTAAAACTGATTACCGGCTGTGAATTCATATTACGAGGATGGTGTCTATTCCATAAAAGCCAAATATGTTTGCGGCTTTGGAAAAATGATCTAAGAGTATATGAAGTAAAAAGAATGGACTTGATAAATAGTTAACATGAAATCCAGCTTCTTTAAAAAACACAATTAAACCTTGACCGAAAATTTAGCTACACTCCTCTCTCACAACCAATCGCTTCCGTCAAATTCCCACCGAATTTCCAATCGGCGCTTTTTGAGTAGTTTTAGTGGAATTTAGCTTTTATCTTCTTAGAGCTTGTTCATAGTGCACATCCTTGACACGGCCTGGACTAGAACTCCAGTCACGCTTTCATCAGATATTATAGATGACCCTGCTCCACTGACCTCATGTTGAGCACGATCGATTTATCCTTTGCAAAATGCTGAACCACGTTTGCATGCCAGTAATACTCAGATTGTCTGAAACTCATGATAAGAGAAACAAATGTTACCTGTTAATTCCGATCGACTACTCAGCCATAAGAACATTCGACAAATTGGCTTCAATAAACATGCTAAATATGCACATTACAAGGGTGAAACTCGGCTCTATTACTTTTGTTGAAAGAGGCTGGATGGAAATTTTGTCTGGATCTGTAGACTGTCGTCAATAGTGAGTGAGGTTTTATTTGAAGGTTACCAAATCTCCGTCTGTTCATCGGCATTATCTCCAAATTTAATTGAAACTTTTCTCACATTTTCTGTATTCAAATTAAAGCTGACTTTGGTCTTTCCACGATATATTCAGTCTGTATTCACCCAACTGTGTACTTTGGTCTTTCCATTGTGTGGTAAACTAATACATATCAGCAACTTCAATCTCACCTCCGGTCGATAACTTGCAAAATACGCTTGACTATACATTCTTGTCCGTAAGTACTATTTAATATCAACCGAATTAAAACAATAAATAATTCTGATATGATGGATCATGTAAAAAAATTTGCCGCAAAATAAAAATGACCGAAAGTCAACAAGTTTCAGTACAACGACTGAATATTTTCTGAAAATTTCGGTTCAGGATTGGATGATTAAACATCGTGCAGAGAAGTTGGATGAACAAAGGAATGCGTAAGTCTGTCAAAGAGTCATGTTGTCGAACTCGACAACTGTGGGAAGAAACCCGAGAATAAATGATAGCCGCTGTCTCAAATAACGTAACGTAGTATTCGGTGAGTGGCACTTGTGAAGTAGTGCCATTGTGTTGAGATAAAATCGTATGAATTTGCTAAGTACTCAAGATTTCTTTTGAAGAAGTAAGGAGTACAGTGGAGCAATAATCTCAACTGGAAAACATTAAGGTTTCAATGAATCTCAAAGTACAATGACAGGGTATATAAATTTATTTCAAACCGAACAAATAAGGGCGAGGTTATTGACGTTCATGTCACCACGAATGCTATTAAGCACCAGTGCGTATCCACGCAAGCTGGACCATTTACGGTAAGCTCACACTTTTTGATAATGGTGAGCACTCCTTACCCCCTCACTCATTTATGACAGAATTTTATATCAGGATTATTTTTAGTTAGAAAAAAATATTTGTCGGCGATAATTCAAAGTTTGTGTAACATGCTTTCAGAAACCATGTTGCTAGTTCTTATTGAAAGCTGACATGATGGCCTCCACGGTCGTTAACAGTTGGGTGTTTGCTTTGGGTATTTATCACTAGTAACACAAAGTTATGAATCCCCGTGAGGAATTTAAAAAACGGGTACTTTATTGACTTCAATTCTATTTTACCCATTCATACTACTTCACACTTGTTTCTTAAGCATGCGATGATCCGTAGTTTTGTCCAAATACTAATATGCTAAACTTCTTTATCTTTGTCAGTCTAACTGAAAGAACATTCGGCAGTTGATCTTTGTTAAGTGGTTGTTGGAATCTTCACATACCAACCACCAATTATTGTTGTATGATATCACCGTGTTACTCTGTCCATAACCTTATTCGCTTGTCACTGTCAAACATGCTGTGTGCACATTTTTTGCTGGTCCATTATAACCAGCTTCCCTCATTTTGTCATGACGAATGAACAGTCATAAAAAATGAGCGAAATGACCCGGGCAGTGCATCTTTCATTCTGCTTCTATGAAATTACCACTGAAAAAGCAAGTGGCCGCGTTTGTCCCTCGTTTACTTATTGAATATTTTGCTTGATCCCTTCCGATATCTTTAGATTCATATTTTGTTTTTTAAGCAAATTCCAGAAACGGTTATCAAGAGAACCATGAAACTTTGCAGTTGTTCAGAAACTTTCATATGTAAATAAAAACTTATTCCAACTGCATGCTCCTACACTAAATGTACTGTGATAAAATGGTTTATATCCGCTGGAAATTAATGCTTCCATAAAACCACAGAGCAAGCAAACGTGACACAGGAACAAAATGAAAGGGTTTGAAAGTCTGAACTACATATGACGTCATCAGACGGATTTGCCACATTGTGAATGTTTTGTTGATCGACAGGCCTCTGGTGCTAAAAGTATTTAATCGATATGACTGAGGATACTGCCAATAAAACTACAGAACGCTTAATAGATATGTGGTTGGAAGAACGCGGTGAAACTGCAGTTATTGAAAACTGAAAGGCACTCAGTTAACAGTAGGAACAGTGTGAGAAAATAAACCTGACAACAATAGTTCTAGTGAAGATCGACTCACTAAATTACAATCGCCGACTTGCTTACAGATCCAGCAACGGATTTAATCAACTGCTAACTTTAGTTGGTCAGGCTGACACCTATTTTGTCTGACCACAGAAGGCGCAAAACCAATCAGCAACTTATTCATTATTACGAGAAAAACATTTTGATTTCGGAACGTGAAACAGTGGTTGTTAGGGCTGGTTCGTCAAAGTCAACAACAACAATCTATGCCACTGTTAGAAAAGTTTATCTTCATTACCACAAAGAATGTACAATCAACAAGTCGTTCTATTTTTCAACCCGTAGCTCACTAGTAACTGCATTATGTCGTAGGCATACGCGTGAGATGAACGGGCATCTGTGAATGCAGTCGTTTATTTCTTGGCTTGATGGACACTGTTTCGGCGTTCGTGAGACTATCCGCTTTTCGAATGGTTGGTACAGAATGGTCAGTTGGAAATGCACTTGGTATGTTTTTATGGAATATTCCTGTTCTCTTCTTTTGTGCTATGCATATCAAACACAGAATTAGCATAAATTCCTGCGAAGAAATGAAGTGCTTCTGATGAATTTTCTTGCGGTCAGCAGTTTAAATCTGTGACTGACAGTTACTTAGACAAATGCGGTTAGGCAAGAGAAGGTCAAATGCTCAAGTGATTTCGGATTTAGACTAGTAATAAGCTGAATCGGTTTTACGCACATATTTTCCCCACAAATTGAATTATTGTGATAGCCAAATGACAGTAAAACCACATAGAATTTGGGCAAACAATTGAACTAATCATTCGTTAGTTTCATTGAATACGCACCAAGTTTACAAAACCACTCAGAGCGATGTTTTAATAAGCGTATTTTCAAATGTTAACTTAGAGAATAATGGTTTGAAAACAATTTTCGCGTAATTGAGACACAATTACCCTGTTAGCGGGAGGGTTTGTTATTACGAAAGTGATGATTGCTGCTCGTGAATAAAAGGAAACACAGGAAACCATGAAGCCTACAATTCTGACGTTGGCGAAACAATCCGGGAGCTAAGGTAAGTTGTTGACAGTTCAGCGTCCTTGAATGCAAGCTCGCCCCTATGCTAAATGTTATTTAAATGAGCGCAACTTAACAGCCTGGGAAGTCAAAAATAATGTGGAGGTTATATAAGCAGATACCTTGTCTATAAACAGTACAGCTAGAATAAAAAGATCACAATTGACACTGACTGCTTCGGAAAGAATGTTCGTTCGATATCACCCACAAGATTGCTGTAAAACACGGTACTGTACTATGCTGCACCGAACAAACAAAATTGTAACTTTTATCTTAAACGCTCAAACACTGTTGAAATCGTCCCCAGACGGAAGGCAAACAAAGTCTTCGAGCGAATGGTGAAAGTTAAACCGATTAAATCTATAGCTTTAAATAGAGCTCTTTTGGCAAGCAAACATCCCAAGGGAGGTTTCACTTTTATCTAATAAATCCTTCGTACACCAGGTGATTCGTTTACAGACATTCTTTCAACGACAAGAAATAGACAGGCAGGACGTAGGTTAACAACCAAGGGCACAGGAGAGGACTCCGATCTGCTGGACAAAACTCTGTGGCTGATGGTCACTTCGTTACATTTCGTGGGCCCATCCTGAAATTGAAAGTGAAGGCCAGTGTTAAGTTTACCGTCGGATATGAATTCAAACCATTAAATTTGGATCGGTTGACATGTAGCTTAGAGAAATGGGCCCCAAATCTTTTCTTTCGATGCCCTTCTTCATTGAAGGGCTAATGCAAAATCTCGGAATAACGTAAGATAGTCAAAGTAGACTTTTTCTTGTGTGATGGAAAGAATTCTTCTAACATTTCGACTTAGTGATGACTAATCATTTTTCAAAGCATTTTCTTTATCGTCCTTGCTGGTGACATTAACTATTCGGATGATTGTACACCATGCACAGGATATTTTCATGAACGCATTTAAGTTCACAGCTCGAGATGGATATCCACTGTAGTGTTTGCTTAGTATGCCCTCCTTCCTTTTTCTCAGGAAGGAAGATAATTCCCAAGACTTGCGGATTCCCTAAGAATTAGCGGTTTTACCCCAAAGTATAGATTGAACTTCACTTTAATTGGGAAAATTGGTAGAGATGAAAAAACAATCCAGATATTTACAACTGTTTCAGGGTAATTTGATTGAATAGTTATCATACAGAAGACACTTGCATAATTTTTTTCGTGGGATAGCTGAAGGCAATTGGTTGCGACAGGGTATGAAGTTTCTTCATTTGTCACATATAGAAACAACTTTGTACCTGTGACAAACACTACATAATCGACCGTTACAGGTGGATGAAGTGAAACTGCTCCATTGTGTTAATTTGTAAACAGAGAAGAATTTCAAGAATTTCGAAAGAACAACTAAACAACGATCGGTTTTAGACGGTTTTTCAGCAACACAACATCATTTGCAATAAGTTGTTTTTGTCTGTTTTACAAACAAATCTGAAAGTAATAACAAAATTCTGTGAACGACTGTTCAAACTTTGTCACTTATTCTGACGTTTTTGATATACTCTGAAATTCCACTTCACACATCATCGTTGGTGACTACTTAACTTTCTGTACACATAATGTAAACCTCTCTTGTTAGATCACCGCAGTATGTCATTTTACATTAGAATCAGACAATCTCAGGTTAGAGTTGTTGCTCTCTATGAATTTTGAAAAATATGACTATCGCATTTTGCGCGACCCTATAATTAGTACGTCTGTATGTTGACAGAAACACCGGCGGCGTTTAACTGACAATGCCTCCATCACAACCACAGAAAGTTCAACAAATGTATGATTGGAGAGACACGGTCAAACTGTAGTTGATGTACACTGAAAAACCTTCATCCAAAACCAACGTAACTGTGAACATATGAAGCTGACACCAATAGGTTTGTAGCAAAAATTCATGAAACCACAGCTTGAATAGCTGACAACGCAAGTAATCAACTGCCCACCTCCATTGGTCTGACTCAATTATGTTTTCCATTAGCTTAATACAAAACATTATCCAGTGGTTTCTCCGGTTTTACTAGGCGCACATATGGAATTCTTTAAGTAGAACCAGGATTGTATAGACTTGTTTGTTGGCCACAAGAATCGTTAAATCCATAAAGAGGCGGCAAAGTAGCCCAGTGTCTATTAACTTCATCCTCGTTACCGCGAAGAACCACATCATCTGATTGTTTAGCTCGTAACTCACCTGTCTCCACCCTAAATATGAACTTGGGATAGATCATTCGTTCATTTCGAAGTTATTTTGGGGTGGTTGGGATTCATACTAAATTTGTTTTACAAAATACTGACTAGTCTGTTTCGCGGTGCATATCAAACCTATTTCTACCCCATTTTATAAGCAGTTTTAGGTTTACGTATCTGGCGACTTTCAAACAACTAAGCAAAGTTATTCTATCTGATTTTTTTCTTGTGAAGGCGTACACGGGAGATACAACAACTGTGCCGACTTCAGCGATATTCGACCTTTTCAACATAAAACTTGCTTGTATGTTTGTTTCAGAAACGGTGGCATTTTCATCTAGTTTTAGAATATTGATAATGAAAATTTGCAGTAGTTCTGATACTCACCGTCACAAAAACGATATTATTGTGATACTTGGAGAGCAGTAAACTGACGCTAAATTACAGCATTTGAGTTAAGTGGAATATAGTGCAAGCCCTTTAATGATGATTCTCTGAATGTGCTGGACCGTATTTTACGGATTGGAATACTTAGTCGAATTAAGCCCGAAACTCAACTTGCAGCGCTCTGAAATCTGCAGTCCTTCGAGTTGATTGGTTGTTACCCGTATCTTCATAAAGAATACGTAACGACAGATTGCTTAATCCGCTGCCAAGTGTGTGACTTGTGACCCGGAACAAGTGGATAGCATGATCTTATGTCACAATTTTATCATGTTTGTAAGGTAGGTTTTATACACTCATCGTCGGACAATTTCCACTAACAGATATAAATCAAAAATATAACTCAAACATTTGTGTAGTAGTTATTCAGATTTGTCTCAAAATCCTCGGTGCATACGCAAAATCCACATGACGTATATGTTACAGAATTGCATACATTCCAGAAATCCTCTTGTTTGAGTGCATTGACTCGGATATGCTTAGTGTTATACGCGACATATTATCAAATCATGTCTAAGTGTCAAACCTCATCTTGTGGAAATGCGTTAAATTAAAAAATAGATGTAATTGCTTTCTATATAAATAAATCGCTAATATCACTTCAAAGAACACTACATAATCTGGATCTTTTCATTGCCCTGCTCAAGGTCATTACAGAAACGAAGCGTTTTAGAGGATACTTACTTATTCTGGACACAGTCCTGAATGCCTAGTGTCTCGATTGACGTAACACAAATCTCTATCAACTAATGCCAACAGCAGTAGACACAGTTTGCTTACTGAGCAGCCTCTCTTTCATCGTCTCATCCTCAATCTCCATTGACGCTTTTCATTCTATTTACTCTGCAAGAAAATTCCAGGGTATTTACAATGGAACTTTTGCAGTGCATGAAGATGTTCAACAGGTCGTTTGGGAGTCGTCGTTTTCACGTCCTAAATCTTTCAGTTGAAAAATTGTACAACTTCCATGCAGGGAGTTGCTAACATGTTTCGGGTACCTATTACATTCGGTTTTGCTTAGGGAACAGTTCTTCTGGTAAACTACAAAACTATGCGACTCTGAGTTGTGCACAAAATGATCCGCGTTCAGGTTGTAATTAATGAACACCTTTATGCAATATTTAGACTTTGGCCTATAGTTCATTGTTTGTCCTTGACAGCTATGTAATGGTTAGTTGTAATCATTGGTGAACGGAAACAAATGAACTGACCCGTCTAAAAATGTCTACACTGTGCGTATACCTTAACCGGAATCTCCTCTTTTGATCACGCAAATTAGTTGAATTTACGAATTACTTAAGATTCACAGTAGCGGCCCAAACGTAGCAAAACGTTGGTAATTCTGTGTAAAGCATCTTAAGAACTTGGAATTTCTTAGAAACTGATTGAAAATTTGTCTACGCCTATATTCTTTCCTCGGTTGATCAGCATCATGAATCTAAATCACACAATATTTTCAGTTTAGCACAACTAGTGTAAACGTTCGAATGAAGTTATTTCATGTTATTTTGCAACAGTCCTATTGAACATTTGCATAATGTTGTATTATAAAATTGGCGTTTCATGCTGGACTGAATTGGAAACAGGATAACAATGGCCATTCATTTCGCAGCCCAGAATAATAGCTTACGTGATAGGTGAGCTGCTCATATCCGTCACATCAGATTGCTTGTCAAGTGGTTGGATGATTCGACTCGTAAATCGGGGGGTTGCTGCACCGAATTTAATTCGGATTACCTCCGTCTGATTCGTCATTAAACGGACGAAATTCGTTATAGAGTGTCAGGTTTGAGATAGGATAACGATGATTATTGTGACGTAGTGACTTGGTCACACTACATTACAGTGACCAGTCCGATTTACCGTTACATGTAGGTAGAATAGAAAGAATCCCAGGATAAGTCGCAAACCGCGGCATACTATATTCAGAGAAAAGACAGACAGGTTAGAACGATCCACTTTTAACTGGAAGCAAAGTATTATGTTTTTAGGCGTAACTTCAACACGTAATGTCCATTTCTTTGGTTAGTAGTCGTTAACCGGGTGCATCCAGATTTAACAAATGATTAGTTTGAACATCAGGGTTCAATACATATATATAAAATCCACAAGTATATTCCGTAATTCGGTGTTATTATAAGTAAAACATCTAGAAAAGCTTTTCACTAAAAATATGGGTAAATTCTGAAAACGACTATCGAACAAATACATACTAATAGTGACGCATTGCTGGCAAGCGGAGATAGATTGGAATTTATTGTCATTGAGCACCAATGATTTCGTTTGCAATCTCCACCTTGTCGGTGACTATTCAAACTAGTCCCGGCTAGATGGTAACGGTGTACTAAAGTGTTGAGTTTGTCATAGATAATCAATAGTGCAGATCACTGTGCTCACCAGTAATTGAGCCTTGATGAACCAGTTTGTGAGGCGAACGTATTAATCATTGTCTTATCGAATCTGCACTTAGCGTGGCTGAACTGTCACATACACACGTTATATCACGTTCAGCTGTAAATGGTGTTCACGCTGCCCAGTGGAATCAAGATTAGACGATATCTGTTTTGTTGGCTATTATATATATATACTAGTAAACACGAAATTACGAATTGTATTTAGGTCACGTAGTATTCTCATTAAATGATTATTATTTGGAAATTTGGTATATATGTTCTGAACACCAATCACTTTTGAGCATATCGTTTGTATTTATATAAGCGCGAACGAAATTTCAATCCGGTGGTATTTTTAACTCGGAGCTCCCATGGCCAGCACACTAATGGATGTATATTGCCTTACTCCTGCTGACCAAGTGATGTTCCATGTTGATTCACGTGGTCCGGAAGTTTATACCAAACGATTTTAATTCAATCAGGTTGCTCGCCAACGTGTCTGTAATGCAATGCAATAGCTGTGGCATAATTTGGAAGCTTGTGGTATGAACTTAACCGTTTGCCTCGTGATGCAGGGTACTTATATGTAGTCAGGCATTTATAAAACAACAGAAAATCTACGAATGGATTAGAACACTGAATTTTGGGTTAACATTGCAGTTTGCGACAGTCAGTTTTTATTGTCTCCTACTAATCTGGCAAAACCTCTGCCAAATCTCGTCCCACTTGCTATTTCTCATGAACCTTTCATGATTAATTACGCACAAGAAATGACAAGTATTGCGACAACCCTGTTGAGTAGTATTGAGCGGTTTGGGCACAAACACAACTAGCTGTACAGACCTTGCATGCAATTCACAAGTTTGCCTGAAGTATCACTGATGTCTCCTTAAGCAGAGATGGACAATACCTACTACACATAATGCATAACCATGTATTTGAGTGTATGGTGCGCACACGGACGCAACGCACGGAGATAGCAAGATGAGCTGGCTGAAAATGAACCAAATCATATAAAGAAGTCAAGCTGTAGACAAGGTCAATCTGTTTGATACTCCCTTACCGGATGAAGCCTTGACCTACTCGCATTCTTCAAAGCAATACTACAATAGTCACATAAACGTGTTCCGCACTTGATGACAAAAAATAGTTACCTTCACTGACTAAGCTGCCTGTACGATAAAAAATTGCGAGCAAACTATTTTGTCCCACTGAAATAACACGGTTTGCATCGGTGTCGTCCAAACGTAGGACGTTCAGTCGTGATCTTCAATCAGCGTTACCACCGTGAATGACGTATTTCCATTCCATTACAGAACGCTCAAGTTTAATTTCTCTACATCAGGAACTGCTTTGGAGATGTGTTCTGCGACCAAATTTGCCAATTCTCGCTTGAAACGTTGTACTAACAATGATTAGCGCTTCGTTTATTTTACAAATCATATAAAGTGAGTGGTCTAATCATCTGCTGACGCATGGTTCATTTTGATTTACTGATGTATGTATAACATAGACAAACTGATCCGGGATCATAGGATCGGGACTACCGACAGTCATTCTTCCTTTGGAAAGCTGCAAACACAATGTACCTGAAGACTAACCGTGTCTCATTTCCGGTAGCAGCTTTTGGTTTACATCAGCGTGCTATCCTTCAAACAGTGTGGGAAAATGTCTACTTTCATGTTCAGGTGGATCTTCACCGCCAAACACTAAAGTTTTGCTCTTGTTTGTGCCCGTCAGTAATGCATAGCTTCGTTCAGAATAACATTTTAGCTAGGTCCCATCAGGTTATTTATCAATCTTGTTATCCAATGTGTCACTACGAGGATATGCTAGACACCACTGAATTTCTGCATATAAGGCTCGATCAAGCAAGTTTCATTTTGATTCACCACCTCAGCGAGTGACGATGTATCTGTTCTGTTAACTTCAAACATGAGTCTCATTGCTGTGACATCTTGTGAGATAAATATACTCGTTGACCTTGTTAACTGCTGATATGATTGTTGGCAATGGGATACTTCTCATGGATGCTTTCGCAGCTTTCGTGTTCAGTGAATTGTTTCAGCCACCCCTTAGAAAACGATATCAAACTCAAATTTCGATTCTGATGCATTCAGACAGCATGGGCGTTAGTCAGGGGTGAATACAGATGAACGTGCATACATGACACATTGATCTTGGTCTGTGTGGTCCGACATTTTTTGCTAAGTGGGTTGGTCGGAAGTTGTATTTGAGTGCTGAGGACAGGAACAGATCCGTGGTGTGCATTTCTAACTTTTGGATTATTACTAAGGAAATAGGTTTCTTCTAACAACTCTCTTTTGTCTTGTGAGTTGTCGACGACCTCAGGGTAGAACCTTTGCCCCATACAGCGTTCTTGCTCATGTGCGTAACTGCGTGCAATAGCATTTCATAGCCGTGTTATGCAAATGAGCAACCCGATTTGCGTGCGCGTGCCCAAGTATTTCAATCCTCACGAGGTCTATCTAATCCAATTACGAGTAACTCAAACTTACTTGGCAACTTAAAGAGAGCCATTTTCATAATGTGTCGCCCTCACAAACAATGTCAATTTGACGGTGTTGCAAAACGGTGAATTTACAATGGCATGTTTTATATTTCACGTTATCAGCGGTCACTACAAACTATGAGAAGCTTAGATTAGGAGCATTTTGGTTAGTGAAAATTTAGTCCGTACATCATTTTGTTATTGTCATTGCATTTCACCACCGGATTATTTGACATGCGCTTAACAAATAAACCACAGCGGTTAAAAAACATAATTAGCAAGTGTCACTTGGCTATATCTAGACATCAGATGGAGCAGCAAAATCAACTTCCACCGAATAAGAATCGTATGCAAGATTTTCAGTTCTAAACGAAGGGTTTTCAATTTCTTGTTCAAACTAAGCCGATAGCGCAAAAGTCCTAAGAAGGTATCATGTTACAACAGATTTCACGTGATCGACTTTAAATCTGTTTTGATTTGGACTTCCGTATCATGAAGAGCAGTGAAGAAGTAACACATGTTTGATATAATAAACCACATATGTTTAGCTGGAAATGTCTGTATCTGAAGCCATAAAAACACGCGTGTTCTAAATGACTAACGTACAATGGTTTTTGAGATTTCCTATTATGCAAATGTCAGAAGCTCGTGTTACTAATCTGCATTTGGTAGGTTTTGATCTCTCCTCTGTGCTTCATGCTTTTGTACAAAGGAGACTGATTGTTCGGTGAACTCTTTTGTGAATATAACTATTTAAGTAGCTCAGCCACTGTAAACAACAGCATGGAGAACTTTTTCAGTCGTACACAAACGGCGGTGTCTACCGAAAAAAAATACTGCAGTTGTTTGCCCTTGAACATTACAGAGGGAACCACGTTTATCGTATTCAGTGACATTAATTAACCAGAAAATCATCCTAGCTTTCCAGAAATAACCTGCTTGTTAAATAATCATCCTTAACGTTTCACTGTTACTTAACTGTACCTGGCCGGTTAAAACATACTTTCTTTTTCTCAGTTTATTTCTGTCGCAAAACCTGCTCTCAATAAGAAGCGACAGAATTCCGCAAATGAGTATATCTCTGATCACATCATAACTACATATTCATCAGATGTTGCAATGCCGTAAATACAGACTATCCACAATGAAAGTAACCTTGTTATCCATTGGTCAAAAACGTTCCCCACTTCTTTACTGGCTAGTGAAAATAACATCCCTTGGTTACGTGAACAATAAATGGAGTGTATAGATATATTCACTGCGCATGATAGAAACCTCACAACGTGTCTGTATACTGAGAATGACACGACCGTACCGAGAATACACAATTCACACCCTCTAAAAGATGTACCTGGTGTTTGAGTACTGCGAAAGACCCAAAATCGTTGAGTTTATTTTAAATACAATGATAACGCAACCGCTTCAATCGGTTTTACCCCTCCCCCAGGAAATACATTCAAGATGGTCGGTAGTCAACAACACAATTTTCAAAAAACCACCGTCTTTTACTCGGATTTATTCAGCACTGTGATGATTAGACTACATGACCCATAGAACATAAAATTATTTCACTACTGAAACAGTATTTCTTTTTGGGAGCAGAATCCAGAATTTGCTTCTGTATGTTCTTTGTGACTGTTAATTTCTCGACAAATCTCAGTGAAAGTGGACACATGTTTTACCCCCATACTGATAGGAGAATTAAAAACGAGTTTCCTTAGTGCCGGTCGTTTTGAAGCCATCGTATAAGCCTGGCCAATGTTGTCGTCTAAATAACGTGATTATCTTAGGTTTGTACTGTTTTTAGAATTGTAAACAATTGCTATTGGTTACATTCGTTAACAGCCTTATGTTCTGACTAGACTGACTAATGATTAAGATAAATGTCGAGTTGGTCGACCTGACTTGAAATTTATTTAAAACAGTAAATATTCTCCCTTCTCATACTGTTCACAGTTCGAAAATACTCAGTAATAAAATCAATTCTCCTTTGACTGTTCTCATTGATCTACATTTTCTACTTCACAGATCAAGTTTCGTCGATATTTGCTCAAAACTGTCAGAATTAATTTGCGATGTTATTTTTGTTGCGTGCGGTTTACAGACAGAGGACGCTTGCACTCTGATATTTGCATGCGTTTCATACTAGCATCATGTCTACTGTTTCGATTTGCTGAATGGGTGTGATCAAAGTTGAACTAAGTGAAACGGATTGCCAAAAATGGAATGTCATTTAATACCAAGCAGGAGACATGTATTTTTTATGAGGGATTGTCAAACGGTAGAATCAAGTTCCGTTTATTTTGTGCAGCTGTGCATATTTTCATAATATCGAATAAAAGATTTCTTTGTTCCATCTGTAAAAAGTTCAAATCTATCCTTCCTGCTCGATTTCGGCATAACCATTAATATGTGCCAAAAGTATTATTTAAAACAGTACTAGTAAATAAACCGAAGTAACTCGCCACAACTTTTCTCAAGAAATGTTTCGGTTTCAACCACTTAACGATAAACAGTATGCAATATACTTTTTTAAAAAAAAGTTATTTCGAAGTATTTTATTTCGTAATAGTGAAATACGCTTCCTTCTTAGTAAAAATAGATGGATTCAACTGTTTACTAAATCAACGGTTGAGGCTATGTTCAATTCTTTTCTCGAAACAAGTTCTACCCGAGTTACAGGTTAGTATTTCCTTTAGCCTTAAGTGATTAGTAATGTAAAAATATGCAATTTTGGTCGCAACCGATAGTTGGCCGCAACCACTGCATTCAGATAAGCCTCTTGGTAGGCAAAATTCGATAGGACGCATTAAACTTGTGTTTCGGTCTTACTCGGGCTCATCAGCTGGGCACTTTTTTGTGCAGGTAGGAAATTGCACTCTGGTCTTTGTGTTTGTGATAATTGCGTTTTTGCAACAATGCCACAGTATGGTGAAGTGTGTACTGAGTCCAGTTTAAAATCAACTGCATCCCGAATCTTTGTCAAAAATGCGAACCGTGACTAGTCGGTTCAATAAAAGCAGTTACTTTGTCCTAACTGTTTAGTCCTTATAACGGAATTATCGGTTGGAATGAACATAAGAATCCTGTCTGATTTTGCAAATGATTAATCTTAGAGACTACCAGCAACTTAGTGAAAAATTGATCGACACCACGTGCGTGAAAGAATCGAACCCACAACCTGTGAATAAGCGGCAGATTGTAATTCAACCACCTATACACTAAACTACGGGGTAGTAGCCACCTCAGTATGTGGAATAGTCTCCTTGGTTCTCGCTTTTTCTTTTGCCCATAGGTTGAAATCGATCAACAACTAAACGGATGATGCACTTTAGCCTATAGGTGAACGAAAAAGGTAACATCTAAAGAAAGTAATCCCATCCGATCGCCATTTAAAATGATCGGGTACGCTGAATATTACTCGTAAAGATTTGGAGGTGAGTTTTTGTATACCAATGTTTAATCCTGCGTATTACATGCTTACTGACGTCTTGGTTGACAAGGTGGTCTCATGAACACACGATCCGGAATTGGGCATGCACAAATGATGATTTCTAGTTATGAAACTGCAGTATGTTGTGTTGTTCCGAGGTGAGCAGCCAGAATGATTTGTCCGAACACCAGGGTGACAGTAAAGTGTGGGTAATGTGCGATTTAAAATAAATTAAACTCGCGGATTTCTTTCATTACTTTGGGAATAACCTAACTAGTTTTGGGCTTCTATTCACGTTTTTATCGTTATTTACAGCGTCTAAAACTTAGAATCTGAAATTAGTTTATCGTAAACTGTTTAACGGAGGTTCGGGAATTTCGGTTATTTCAAATCGAACACTACCTATACCCCATTGTAGCCATCGCATCCGGACAAGTCATTCAACGGGACCATGTCGAATGGAAGCGCAACACTTGAGTTGTTGGAGCATCTCCTTAGTGTATATCCTCGTCCGGACCGGAATTTGCATTGCCGCCTTCGAGCTTGTGAAAACAAATTGGTAGCAGCAAAGCCATTAATTTCGCAGTACGCATGACCGACTGATTGTATCCAAACGCTGAAACATAAACTTGTACGAACAGCGTTTAGCTTGCCTGATCATTTCAAAAGAAGGATAGCGGGAATCTAATCCATAATCTCGTGATAGTGACTTCTCATTTAGGCCGAGGTTACTGCCATGATTGAATCAACTGAGCATGCGTTGTTGTTAACACTCTGGTCTCACAAGCACGATGGTTGCAATGTAAATTCCGGTCCGGACGAGGATACGTACTAATGAGGAGCTCTAATAAAAACGATACTTGAATATTGTGCTTCCTTTCGAAGGCTGCGGTTAGGTGTAGGTGGCGTTAAATTATTAGAAATTATTCACTGTCGTCATTTGTTTTTTTCTGTTGACATGATAACGAGATGGTGTCTACTATTCTCAAGATTATGCAGTTGTTAAGCGAAATTGGATAGCGAACGAAACTAGTGCAAGCCAAATTTTGACAGAAACTTGCCAATCAACTACTTTCTCCAGGGGATGCGTTGAAGCTAAATTTATACTCAGGCTTGCGAGATGAAAGAATAAGTAAATCTAGAAGGCGTGAATCTTGGATTCTTTGCAGAATATCATTTTTGTTCGAACAAGTTTAAGCGTGTAATGATGTTAGATATTACTGAGTGTTAAATCAGAGAAAACTGCAACTAATGTCATGTTTTTATCATATTGGCTAGAATCTTCGGATTGTCATTTTGTTCGTTACTCTGGCAGAAATGTCGAATAGATAAACAACCTGCTGGCAGAAGTCGTACATAAAGATCTGGTTGGTTTAACAGGTGGAACTTCCATTTCTTTAAAGTGTTTCACTACAGTTTTTTGAAACAATCCGGTTACTCACACTGAAAACACTTGCTTTTCTATTTTGCCATCTAGTAAAGAGTTGAGCCCAACATTTTTTCAACTAACAGTATTCAACATCCTTAAGGAAACTTTGTGAGACAAGCTTTTTGCGACTGGACCGATCCATTTGCTACAGTATGTGCCTTCTATTGAAATGATCGGCCAGCTTGAAAAATGTCTACTCCTTAGATGTTCGTCATTCACATGATGACAGACGATGCTTCTAGTTATGACATTTTGTCTTACAAGTTCTGACGCATCGCAAAACCCTGTTACTTCGAAAGCGTATATCAGCATGGCATTTAACTGCGTAGACACCTATGCAACATGCCTTCTGTGTTATTTCGGGTGTTTCCAACCGTGAAAAATGAAGATCCATTTAACTAAATGGTTTTGATCTGCAGTGTCTTAGTTAGCTAATTACTTCGCGTAAATAACTAGTATTATGAATATCAGTTCCCTCCTAACTGTTGATGTAGATTGTGCAACAATGAAAAATAGACATCTTTGTTCATTTACCTTCAGCTTCACGTGAGTCATCAGTCATGTTAACTATTATACTTGTTAAATATTCAACATTTAAATCTACTGGCTTGACGCTGAAAATTCCTAACGAGCCCTATTTGTTCTACACAAATCTTAGTTGTATAATGTGTAAACTCATGCTTAGTGAAAGGCTTCTGCTGAAAGATTGACAATGGATTCCATTATATTGTCCGGAGAAAGCATACCTCCATTTCAACCAAACCGTCTCACTTTTCTCGTTGTATACAACCACCTCAACATATATGGGTTGTTTGCTATCAGGTTTTTTTACGCTTTATCCCATATTCTCGAGGATGGGTTCAACACGAGTGTATCCCATAGCAACGCTAGATAATCCCTTGCGTGTATCCATACTCACAGGACTTTAGGTCTATCTCTTACCCAATTTTAGTGTTGAGGAACAAACAGTGAGATATACAATACAGCGCTTAGCCAACAACTAATCTGTTAGTTTTCATATCGTTGCTTTTTCCAACACGGTGCACAAATTTGTCATCCATGCTCTCCTTGAATAAATCGTATAATCAATGTACTTGTGGATAAAATAGTTTTACGTTCGCTGTCGCTGTTCTCTTCTCACTGTTTGACTTTAGAACCCCATCAATAAAAACAGCACAAACATATGCCACCGTTAGTTGCTTCAAGTATCCGCATGAAATAACCTGTACGAAAGTAATATCATATAGAATTCCCATTAATGTAAGTGTATACCAAGTCTTGTGGGAACCACCCAAACGTGTGTCATAAAACCTGTACTAGAAATAGTATGCTTTCAACCGGTATATCAATCTTTTTTTCCTCGTGATACAGAAGAGATTTTCAAACATTCACCAGGGCGTTAACCTACCCCTCTGAGTATATTGTCAGCCTGCGTTGATTTTAACTCCAGCCCTTGAGTGCAACCACCTCGATTCAAGTATTTTTCCATCAAGCGTACGATTTTTGGTATTCACATTGTGGTGTTGCCTCACAACCATCAGTCGACGTGTAGCTGGTAAAATATCCTGCATTTTAGTGGTCATCGTACGACGACTGTCAACGTTACATTAGTTGGTTAGTACAGCATGGCCATCTGAAAGAAAGGTGAGCGACTAAAACAAGGCACTCAGTGACCAGACTTCTGAAGCCTTTAGTGTGAGGCGATGAACTTCGCGTTCACTCAGCAATTCGGATGTGAAACGTGAACAGGTATATAAACCAAACAGCTGGTTAGAATCAGTTACCTTAAGCTGGCTTTGCCTGGAAGCGCTTATATCCTGCCTAGTGTTAGCCAGTGTGTCATGCTGTTGAGGAGGTCAGCTGATTCGCATAAAAAAGCCTTTGAAAACTAGTCAAAAGTCAGTATTTCTCATGAACATCGATTGGACCGACCTCGGAAATGTTAATGGGTTTACTCTCAATAACTACATTACGCATCAGATGTTTCTTTAGTTATCATCCCTTCAACTTCTTTCATTGTTGCGTTCCACTTTTCTAACAAAAACAACAAGCGATATATGCCTCCAGATTTGCTCAAAAAAGCTATGGAATTTCAGCAGTTCAGTGCACTGATTTCAGTTCTATAAGCGTAAATTTTTATTCCGAATCCCAAATCCACGCAACGTGTTTCTTGGCCAGGCCCGTTAAAGTGATTCAGTTAGCCCATCGTAAACTGTGATATGTATGCTTATCAGTCAGATGTCGGTTGTCTTACATAAAGCTAGTCAACCTCACGTTGAACTGTAATGTTGGTGCACAAAAAAGCTTAGGCAAATGCCAAACGATGAATAGTGTAAACCACATATATGAAGACGGGGTAGTAGAAGTAAACTGAATGTATATAAACAAATAAACAGAAGATATAGCCATCAGCTGCGAGTCCTGTTCGAAAGGAGCATTTTTGTGAAGGTCTGTTTAACAACGGATGGGAATGGGTTAGTGCGTTCAATCCACTGCCTAAGGAGAGTTGAACCACATGGCTTGGTGTCTCGACTTTGAGACACAGTAACTTTCGATTTGGGAAGATATCTGTCTCGGAGAAATGGCTAGCATTTCAATCATAGTTACTGGGAAGTTTGTGTATTAGTCGCAAGCGAATGTGTTTGAGCGTCTACATGCGATGATTTAGTCACGCTTAATGTGAGCCAGCGACGTAGTGATCAACACGGCTGTCACATGAAAGCGTGGCCGGAGTTCTCGTCCCGGCAAAAATATGCACTACTGACGAGCCTTAACAAGAGCGGAACTATGGTATAAAGCATCTTTTCGAAAAAAGTCGACTGAAAGGTCCGGCGATGTGACAGCTGGAATAACTTGTGAGTGATGCTGGAAACATATCAACCAAATATCCCACTGTTTACCGGTGAAAAGTAGGAATCATCATAAAGTTTTCCATTTTGAAACAGAAGGCGGAAACAGAAACAAGCAAACTGTAGACTGTCTGACTGTTTTATGAAGTAGAAGTTACAAAACCGGACGTCTATAACCATGAAAATAATCGGCTGATTCGAGCACTGGCGTAATTTAGGTTAGCGCAATGAGCTATGCCATGCAAAAGGCGCAGCCATCGGTATTACCAAGACAAAACGTTCAGACGTATTTTCTACCTGATTTCGTAACATACAGGCCGGCCGTTTCCACTCTGTGTTCGTTACACCTGTGAATCAACTGTGGAGCAACGTGAAGACACCGGGTGACAGCCATCTTCAAACTAAGGGTTTCAACAACAGCTCTGTAAAAAAAAACCGGTATGAGCCAAAGGCCCAGTAAGCCGTGCACACGACTTACACAAACGAAAACTAAAACGGTGCCGACAACACATCAGCAAGTCCTGTTACACAATTCATATTCAACCCGTGCGTGCTTGTTGGTTTCGACCGTACGTTACAACACGTACAGCGTAGCGTAAATCGTACTGATTAGATACTGTTGAGGTTGACCACTGATGCATGTGAAGCGTTCGCGAAGTAACTAGTTATCCCTAACTTTCCATGATATACACAAGGTATACAAATAATTTTCGTTCGTGAACCCTCATAAAATGTTACCTGCCTTGTATGCCACAGGAAGAAACGTTAACAATGGTACTTCTCTGTCGTTACAACACGGTGTTATCATAAACTCACATGAGTCAGACATCTTTGGTTGATCTACAAGCTAACGGCCATCTGCTATAGCACGAGAAGCGGTTGGAATGGTTTTATGCAAGAAGTTGATCCCATTGAATTCATGCAATCTAGTGAATGGGCGGAATGATTTCCTGAATTTTACTAGTACGTGGAAAGTTTCAAGCCTATGGAAAAGGTGCGATGACTAA
>LUCH01000125.1:341853-353697 GCA_013368495.1 Paragonimus heterotremus | reverse complement strand
CATCTTGAGTGATGCTGCCTTCACAGATGTTTAGCCGGCATGTCACACAATGGTATCTGAAGGCCGGGGTAGGTGGGTCTCGGAGCCTTAAATACAAATTCATGCGAAATTCGGGCTCACACTTGCAGTGAACCCAGTAGTTACAGAAGTCACAGGTCATGGCTTTGTCACGATGCTATAGTGCCTTCGAACACGGTCCATAGACGTCGGCAGTAGGATTAAAGACACGTCACATGCTAGCTAACTAACTTGCAGAGCTTATGAAGTTGAGGAAAATAGAGATAAAGAACAAGACGAACAGAACTTGCCAAACGTGCTGTCCGGTGAGTCTATATGGTGCCACGAGGTATTGCTGTGTTGCTGAAGTGGATGGTACGTCAGTGACAGCAGTGTCCCGAGATGAACTCTGTGCAGCAGAGGTAATTGCAGAGTTTTTAAATCCTTCTATTGGCGACATGGCGCTCTCACTCAGATAATTTATGGTAACAAAGTAGTCTTCCTTTCCCTTCCAAAATTCGTCAAGTTAAATTTGACTTTCAGCGATTTGTTCACGGGTTCGAGGTTGCAGGCCCAAATCACCCATATCCCGTCACTTTGCCCTTTTAGATGTTAGCGGTTTTCTGTTGAACTGAAAAGCAGTCATTGAAAACAGGACGTAGCACCGCTCCTGGAAATTACAGAGAATATCAAAAAACAAACTAAAGTTACTAGCGTAAGGGGATTTTTGGAAAACGACAGTATGCCAGATAATAACATTCTAGTGGTAAAACAAAGATCGAGGAGGGTGCAAATTCTCCCAGCTCCCCTTCTCCCAAGGATAATTTTGAACAGTGTGATATTTTGGAGAATATTTCGAAGAGTTACGCACTGTAGTGGATCAAAACGCTATATACAATTCAGTTGCGAATACGAAATCCAAAGTGATGAACAATGAAAAAAAACGGACTCACAGTAGTACATGGAGGTGCGCCGTTTAGAGTTCCATCACACGGAATGAAGTATCCAAATGGTGCAATCTGTCGTGTGGTTCCCAAGTAACTTTAGAAGTCACAATGGGGATAATTCCGACAACAGATGAATTTGGAAATGCGCTGAAATTAATGCGGATCCCGTGTCAGCGATTCAGCGATTGAAACACGGGTCCGAAGCAAAGGCCCAAGGGTCCCGGATCCGACCGGTTTTTCTTTCTCAGTTTCAAGCGGGCGTCTGCTGATCTGAAAGAGATCCATTGAAAACAGACTGTAGCACCGCTCTTGGGAATGGCAGTAAGTATCAAAAAACGAAATAAGATTACTCGCAAAAATGACGTTTTGGAGAATGAGAATCAAGTAATGATTTAAAGCGATTGCTACCAGCGCTACTGACGAAATCTGCAGAAAGACCGATCCAGAAGCTAGCAATCCTTTAGAAAAAAACCGTTGTCTAAGAAAGGTCCGTGGACGAAGCTCGAAAAGCTTTCTGTTATGTCCTCGCCGACCGTTGATCGTCCAGAATTTTTGCACCAGAATGCCAGAGAACAGCACCAAGAGCTGCGACCGTCCCACTTGAAGCGGGAGTTACAGATTTTCCAGATTCCGCTTTACGATTTCGAGCCCGTTTTGTTTACCGAGTATTCTGAGCGGGCAAGAAGAAGGAGAGAAGGGAGAATGAAGAAAAAATAATAGCAACCCTCAGTGGCTAACTACATGATAATTAGCGTGCGCTTTCTTCATCCCACAGGGGACCTCAAACATGATAAACAAGACCGACAGGCAGAGATACACTCAATGGAGGAGGCACCAGTTAACCCTCTAGTTACATCACCAAATCCATCCCCTCTTGAACAGGATCGCCAGAATAGTGCGCTTCCCTAGGTATGCTGTCACAGACGTTATGTCATTGCCAACGGTCATTATCCGCTGCAATGAAGAACTGATCAAAGAGGCCTACTCTAAAGAGGAAGTGTGTGAAAATTAAATCACCGCGGAGCCGTCGAAATTCAAGCATGCATAGATCAAGAATTTCAGCTCGAGACCCGTATGCGACGCTCCTTATGCCCGTGACTAGTTTGGTAACCACGTGCTGGAGGCGCTCCACAGCTAGTATGTCTTCCTTCAGGCCGGTATACACAACCCGATTAACAAACTCGAGAAGCGGCATTGTATAAACCCCGTAAAGCGTTTGGAACGCTTTATTGTCTATACGGTGAAAAGTGCGCTTGATCATCCTAGGAGAGGCAAACCCTTTTCCGCCGCCATCTCGTGGTGGTGCGCAAAAGATAAGTTAGACGACAAGGAGATGCCCAGATCTTTTTTCAGGTCGATTTTCATGATATCTGTTGTGCCGGGCGCACTATGAATCACAAAGGCGTTGCCAGAATCTCCACCGGGTGACGTATGTGCCCACTTATTGTCATTTATTGAGAGACTCCAATCGTCCGACCAACGCTTGATCGCTTCAAGTTTAGTGGTTTTCTAGATTCCTAGGTCATCGGCATATAGGAGGGCGTTGCTGGAAATATTACCTGGAAGGTCAATGATGTAGATCAGAAATAACATGGATCCTAGCACTGACCTTTGGGGAACGTCTGTAGAAGTAAATGGAGGAGATGAAAGGTCTGATTCGGTTTTAACTCTAAACGTTCTGTTACCAAAGGAAGAAAAAATTGAGCGAAGATCCCCCTTGAATACCATGGGATCCCAGTTTATGTTTCAGGGGCCGTGTGGAACAAGTTTAAAAGCTTTGGCAAAGTCGAAGAAGATGGCACCTGAGATGAGACCTTGTCTCTGTCCCCCGCCAGAGACTCCATGCAAACATTCATATTAGTTACGCATGACCAATTAGGAAGGAAGCCGTGCTGGGTAAAGGAAAAAAGGTGGTTTGATAAAAAGTGGTTAAGGATGGCACGCTTTAATGAGCGCCCCACTATCTTGCACGGACTGCCGCTAAGACTGATTGACCGATAGCTAACAGGAGCCTGCCGGTCACCCGCTTTAAATATGGGCGTGAAAGTCGCCTCTTTCCGTGCGTTAGGGAGAATGCCAGTCTGGCGTGTCCATTTAAATAGCCTACAAAAGGATTTCGCCAGGCTAGTGGCCGCTTCTTTGAAAATCCCGGAGTGCATCTTATCAGGACCCATTGAACTGTATGAATTCACTTTGAGTAACAGACCCTCAAAATCCAGTGCAGAAAATGCCGCAGTAATGAGTGATTGCCGGAAATTCTGCGGCTGAAGAATGGGGTACCAGTCCGGCGGTGCGACGTTGTAAACCGCCGTGTAGTGTTCCCTCAGTAACTCTGCCACAACTAGGGAGTCAAACGAGGTCTCTCCTTCGGGCAGTCGCAAAGAAACAGCTGAAAGTTTGTTCTTTCTCGGTCGTCGCATATGTTTAAATGAGAAGTTTTGATCCCGCAAGCTTTGAGGAGTTCCTTTTCTTGTACGCCTTTGGTGTGCTCACGGATTTCCCGTACACGCCTGTTTCAAACAATGTGGAACGCGCGCAGGTCTTCCGGGTTTCCCGTAAGCTTATGCTTCGGGAATAAATGGAGACGGTCATCAAGGAGACGACTTATTCCGTGTGGAGGATATGGCCGTTAAGAGAAGGTGCACAGTTTGCGCAGCACAACCACGCGGTCTGTTTTCTTACTTACGCTTTAGAGTGCGCATATATTCTGTTTCACGAAGCAGTAATGAAGAAGTAATAAACATAGGCAGCTTCGCAGGTCGTTAAAATCAGTTTCATTGAATTTTTGGACTGGATTTTTTACTGGCTTTTGTAGCTACTCAGGGATTTCAACGGCTATCACACAGTTTCGTGGTTGTGTTTCGAAGTACCCGAATCCACTCACGTTGTCTTATCCCGTATCAACTATGCATCCAAAGATCTGAAAGGCAATCAAATTCAGTCTCCAAATATTTTGCATTTTTTGCTTGAATGTAGAGGGTGCTGATTCATGTACAATCTGCGACATGTATAATGTCCATAAGTCACAGTTGTGTTGTGTGATTCATTTTTGTTTCGTTAAGTACAACTCCCCGCTTGTTTGAGAGCGTCACCATTAATTTTTGAAGTTAATCGTCAACACGAATAAACGAGAGTCACCGTACACCGTCTCTGTCTTCTTCATTTGTGTCTGTTTTTGAGCCGGCGAGGTAGCTGCTCGGTGAAATATTTCAGCTCAGCCTATCGGCCGATCCGCCAGCGCTCATTGCTGATCATCCCACGTCTAATGTAGAACTAATCGTCGGTTGTGTTCCGGACCTCGTCTCTGGCGCCGCCCTTCCCTCTTGTGGTGGTCTATTCAATTCGGTGGACCTTGACTTACCGAAGAGTCCTTCCTATTTTGAAGATACGCCTTTCACTATATTTTTATGTTTATTTTCTGTGCTCATCCGTAATCGTTGTGACTTATTTGGTGCCGTCATAATTTTGATCATTTGTTTCATTTAATTGATTAGGTCATTGCAAAATTGCAAATTTTTTTTCAAACAGTGCTTTATCACTTTTTAGCATAAATGGCAATACTTGTCGAGGCTGTGGACATTGACATTAAAACCGAGCACAGTGTCGTTGTAGAACTGCCCAAACACAGCGCTCCAACTCTTCGACTATGATTTCATCAGATTGAGACCGTCAATACCACCAGGCTGACAACATCAAAAAAAATAAATCTTCTGTATTCAGTGCATTCCCTCCGTTTTGGTTTTGCGAAGGAAGTGGAAGGTCTACTGGAATCACCCCCTTTCGATTTTGCCTATACTCTGTCAAAAGACGTTGGAGAGCTTAAACTGTTACAAGACTTGTTCAACTCAGCTAGGCGATCGGCCCCAATCCCAACCGTTGCGTCATGTGAGAGGCCTTCTTTGCTCGCGGAAGCTTGATGATGCCATATTTGGGCAACTACGGACAGAAACTGTGGGCTGTCATCTGCAGTACAACACATGTAGTCTGTCATGCACTAGGACAGCCCACTCGACATATTGGCACTCCTTGCAGACAAAGTATTGGAAGCTTTCTTTTCACAACCGGTATGCGCCGCAACCATAACCGTTCCCGTGTCGTCCCCTTCAGTCCCAACTACTGATGATTGCTTAATACCTTTGATAGAGATGTGCCACCATATGGATGGCATGGCTACGCAGGCTAACGAGCTGAAGAGGCATCCTTCCATAAGCTCTGCACGACCTAACACTCGCAGTCCGCTGAGGTGTTGTTGGCACCAACAAAACTTCCGACACAAAGCGAAGAAGCGCACCCAGCCGCGCACGCCACGAAATTGCCATGCGTTACAGTCAAACATGCAGGCCAGCCAGTAAGTACGACGACTGCCGCCGGCTCAGCAGGTGCTAGTCGCCTGTTTCCTACCAAGGATAGATCGACCTGCTTGGGGTTCCTTACTGATAGCGGAGCCGAGCTCAGCGTCGTTACACCGCAACCAACTGGTTGACCTCAGTTAGGCCAGCACACTTTAAAGGCCGCAAATCAAAGTCGCAACAAAACTTTCAGGGAACGTGCACTCACTTTGTACCTCGATCTTTAGTGATGTTTTCGATGAGCATTCCCACTTACCCATGTTCAAACGCCCCTAATCAGTGCCGGATCCCCAGTATATCTTAATCTTTGTGTTGGAGGCAAGAGGTGTAACCTAACTGACAACGCTACCGCACGCAAAGTAACTGGCGTCTAGTCAACGAGTATGTCAATCGGTATCCAGCCCGCTCTCCCACTAACACCAGCTTTCGCAGTACGGTTGAAAGATTTTCCTTCGTTTAATCGACCGTGCTCACATACTGAGACGGTTAGACACAATGTGGAACAACTTATTGCAACCCGCGGCCCTCTGGTTTTCGCTAGTACCCGCTGTTGACATCCAAACAAACACAAAATAGCCAACGCTGAATTCGAACTCATGCTTCAGTTAGGTATTAGTCGACCTTCGAGCCGCTCACAGGCGACTACAGTACACATGGTGCCCAAAGTTTCCGGACGACTGGCGATCTTACGGTGATTACCGTGCTCTCAAAAACTGCACAATCGCGAACAGGTAACCTATATCACATATACACGGTTACGCCTTAGGACTCGCTGGCACCACTATTTTCTTTAGATCAGACCTGGTACGCGCTTATTATCACATCCCGTTTGCCGGAAAGAATATTCCGAAGACAAGCAATACACCTTCAGGAACTTTTGAGTTCACAAGAATGTCCTTCGGGCTCCTCAATGCGGCTCAAACATTTCAACGATTTTTTAGATGAGGCCCAACTGTGAAAAGTCAGGGCTTCGGCTGGATTCGGACCAGCGACAGAAACAACGATTCACGGACAGTGTTGCGCGGACTACCGTTTGCACGTCTACACCGACAATGTTTTAATCGCTAGTCGTTCAAACTTTTCTCATCTTCTTGCTGTTTTCAACCGCATGGTATGATATAACATTAAAAGCCACATCGACAGGTGCGTCTATGTAGCTTACACATTGGACTTCTTGGGACATGGCATCGACCAAACCAGCGCCGCACCTCTGCCAGATGAAGTTGTATGTATCTCGACTTCTGGGATTCCCACTACGATTACCCAACTCCGAGGATTACTTGGCATACTTAACTGTCATCGATGTTTCATCCCTCATTTCGGGAACATTTCAAAACCTCTGGCAGGCCTGGCTGACTCAAAACACAAGTCAGTCGAACTCCCATCCGAAGCCAACGTATTATTCTCGCGGAGAGAGCAAGCCTTACGTCACGCCACTAATATGTGAACCGTCAGTTGCGGTCCAATCGCCCCTCTCTTGTTCACCACGGTGAACCAAATACCGTCGTTGGCGCAGTCTTGGAACAACCCGTAAATGGTGAACTGCAACCCTTGGCCTTTGGCGCTGGAAAGCAATAATCAGCACAAATAAAGTGCAACACTTTCGCACGTGAAGTGCTGGCTACCCATTTTGCGATCCGATAACATCGTCACCTTTCAGAAGGCAACTAGTATCGGTCCCTAAGTTGTTCTAAGCATACGCCGATACTTTGAAGCACCGGACCTTGAAGTTATCCGCGCACACTAAACTTAGTGATCTCAGTGGTCTTAGGGAAATTGTTAATAAAAGCCAAAAATAGCAGTGGGTGCGGAGTTGGGACCTCGGAACCCCAATGGACACCTACTACCGATAGGGTCAGGTCCAGTCCATAATATTTAGGGACGTCCATTGCAGAGGATTTTGGTCCGGCGATATAATATGCCTCGCACTTTCTCAAGAAAATTCCATTTGGAACACTTTTGAGGTTCATTCTGAAGTGAATAAGGGTGACCTCTGTTGGCTTCCAAATGGCTTCAGCCACAACCAAACGCCCTCCTTTCAGCAGTGAGTTGGTCAGACAGAATCAGCCTTGATGGAACTCATACTGAAAAGGGTGCAGCAACCGGTTTACATGCACGAACGTTCTGAACCAACTGGAGGCAACTGTGTAGTTCGCCGCTTTGGTGCTCCAAGGCCGAAACAAGTTGAAAACGGCCGTTTATGCGCGAAAAAAGATTTCTCAAGTTTTACGTCACATATTAAAATGTACATTACGGGACAAATATATAGATCCCACCGAGTATAATAGTTGTGCAGCAATGAGAAAAATCAACCATATCTAAAAATAGTCCATATTCGCACTTTTGTTGAGAAAACTCTGCCGTCATTCTTTTCGATAAAAGCGGAATGTTGGCTATTCTAATCGATTTTACGTTCTGAAAATGGTTTCATCGGAATTTTCGTGACGAAATACATAATCCCATTTTGCAGAAACATTCAATTTTACGTGGTTTTGGAGATATAATTTAATTTCTAACTTCCGACCACGTTGCGTTTGCATTGCATTTTACACAAAATATCATAGTAATTTCTAATGAAAGCTATGTCGCCGCGTTTGTTGATTAGTTATATATCTGAATTGTACGTTCAGCTTGATTCCCTGATAGTATTTCCGGTGGAAAACGGTCTACGATATCACGTGGTTGTTTCTACCTTCGGTATGGTGAACACATTGGTAACACGCCCCACCCTATCATTAACAACGCGCGTATTGTTTTGTTTGTTGTCTACTGGCTACGTTTCAATGCAGCTGGCCGTGTGTATGCGAGTCAATGCTCACTAATCTGAAGGCTAATGACCAAATTTGATGTTCGTTATTTATCCAACAAAAACGTTGATTCTCACTTCTACCGTTTCAGCCGCAATCCTTCTATCTTCGGATCATGGATGCTTATGATTCAGGTGACTATTGATCTATGTTTTTGCTGGCTGCAGACTCCGATGACGGCTGCCAGCATGCTGCCTCATTTTCAGCCATAACGGACGGAGATCTTTATAATTTATTGCAAACGGTCCAAATGGATGTTCATTCTGATTTCTCCCATGTTCTTCTCATCAACGTTGATCATAGCCTAACTCAACCAGGCGGATCAACTACTATCGTGAATGCATGCGGCATACTTAGGTGTTTATCATAGTTGATGTAGACTAGAGGTGGCAGCTACCAATGTAGTCAGTGAATACGAGTCGGAATGACAAACGCTTGCAATAATGCTGACGTATATTATATTGTCCATAACACTTCACTACGAGATAATGTGAACAGCAGTTCGCCAGCTACGGCTTCAGGATTTCGTTTTCTCCAAATGATCTCCCGAAGGTCTAACTAAAACTGCCGTCCGTTTAATCCAGATATGGCGCAAAAATGCTTCTTAGTAAATGACCGTGTTTTCTATATTTCATGCGTAGATCACGCGGTTCTGAGGATCCGTGATATTTTCTGAGTGATCTATAGTCTAGTGCTCGTAGTGGTCAAAAGCTCTGTGGTCTCTCCATTCGTCTGTGACTACTATGGTGTCCGGCCGGAGGCGAAAGATCTAAACGGTGTTACTAGTTTACTCAAACATGCTTCCGGAAGATCTGTAATATGGTGGCTGTATTTTATCTGTTACCAGGCTAGACCGCCACGAACGTCTTTCTCGCCTCCTTTCTTATGCCACTAATTATCCGCGCCCACCGGACGTGTCACCCACGGTGATGCTTCCTTTTCATAACCAACGATTAATCTATTTCGACGATGGAACAAGTTCCGTCTTTTTGCGCTTTCGCCCAAGTTGGTCGTTATAGGAACGTCATTCCAGGAGCTTATCTCACCGTCTGCTTAGACTTACCATGCTCAATGCCAGGGGTACGCGACGGTGAAATTTAGTTACTAGTTTGAAGCTTATTTTTGACGTAGTGTCTGTAAATGTTACGCTGTTCTCTAACGCCTAGTGTGGCGAAATTGTGAATGCTTCCGCTCGCCCAAGAGGTGTATTTGCAAACACGGAATCTTTTTGAACGTAATAATTCCACTTATACGGCTCACACTTCCGCCGACCGCTGTCCATCATGGACCCATCCTTCCCTAAAGTGGCGGGGCACGACGTGCGCAATTCATCCGGTTCGTGAAAACGCCGAGTCGTGCTAACCTGATCTGTGTAACTTTGGCACTTGCCAACAATTCCTTCTGTTTCCACCGCGCATAGGTCTCAGAGATGGCCCAAGACTGCTTTCTCCGAAACACTCAAGAAGCTACAGCATTAGGCCTACCCGATCCTCCCTCCAGCGTACGATGACGTCTGTGGAACACATCGACTGCGTTGATGAGGCCGGCACTCAACTGACATTGAATGCCACTACTGCGTAATCCGCAGCCGGCTCACTATGATCCGCTCCGAAACACTCTTCATGTCTGAACACCTCATGGCCAAAATCCAATTCTGTAAAATGCGGAAAACAGTTAAAATTAATCCCCTTCCGACGGAATGTTGAGCTCGCTGCAACTGCTACGGCAAACCCATCATCGCACACATCCTTACCACCATGGCTGCAACTCTGTATTCTGAACATGAAGTATGAACTCACTGAACAGTATACTCTTTCTGTTCGCTGACGACATCAAAAACGTTTACACATTTCGACAGCCCAGCAACCTCGTCTTATGTGTACAAAATATACGACTGGACCTAGCATCATTAGAGTCGTCGTGCAAAACATGGCTTATGACGTTCTCAGCAAACAAATCGTACATTATCACCTATGGTTGTCAAGTACCCAATGGGTCTGTCTCACTAGACGGTCATCATATTAACACCGCCACATCCGTTCGAGATCTAGGAGTATGGTATTCAAACTCCTTCAATTTTTCCGAACAGGTACGCTTCCAGGTAGCAAAAACTAAAAGGACACCATGCTGTATCAAAAGATATTCGGTTCACTGGATGCACGGCTGGCTGCTTACAAAATGTGCGCTCGACCTCAAGTTGAGTATTGCACTTTCACTTACAGCCACATGCGCAAATCTGATAGGCTTGTGGTAGATTTCCAACGACCATTTTCTGAAAGCTAATTGGGATATCCATCTCCATTCACCTATAGCGAACGTTGTCAAACACTTGATATCGATCCACTCTAGTTGCGAAGACTAAAGCGGAAACTTACGCGTTTGTTTAAGTTGATACACTCGGACGCCATCATTATAGCGCTCGCCCTTCAATTCCAAACAAACCCCCCATATTGTCTGAGAAATAAGGGTTTCAGTTTGCCACCCATGTCAGCAAGGAAAAAGATGCCAGCCAACTTTTTAGTGTAAAATATTCTCATATTTGGAATAGACCTCCAAAACAAATTAAAGCCAGTAGCAACATCCAACGTTGTAAAAAGGACGGACAGAATCCTCACATCACCAAATGTAATATCTATCTTCAAACTTTGTGTATCTTCTGATGATTTTTATGACTGTGGTTCAGAGAACATTCAGCCGTCAGCAGCATACAGCGTAAGCAGCTGCCCCTACTATCAGGCTCCCATTTGAAACAGCTTGTCCGTAAATGTTTACTGTGTAACCACTGTTTACTGACACCCCATTCAGCACTTGATTCACTACGTACTTATGAAACCGCATTTTGCATTCACCTGCTTCACTGTGCACGCACTGCTCAGAATGTTGGACAATATAAAATTGAAACTCATAATAAACTTAGCAGAATAAACTTATGTAGAGTTATACTTAGAAAAAAATGAAAAGAGAAAAGAAAAACTACAACTCACACAATTTCCCCATATATTTCATATAGGACCCCTCGTAATAACCTGTACACCCAGGCAAGCCATCAGGCTATAATTAACAGTAGCTGGTATTGAGGGCTTACTTGACTGGCACTATAACAGTAGTTGCCAATATTATACAATTTATTTTAAAAAATATTACCGTGTAAAACATTTGTCAAGGAAATATGTCATGTGCACCATTCCTCACATTACATGTGATCAGTCCACATTTTCCCACTTAACACATAAGAATGCGTTCTTTTTCTTACTCTCCCGAGCGTCCGTTATGCGGGGAAAATTTTTGTGATGATTGGACGCTTGTAACGCTGTATCGACCAAGCGATTCGCAAGAACTGAAACTTTTTGACGTTATACAACAATGAAGGAAATTCTGCTCTGGAGTAATCTCAATTCTTCGACAGATTTTGGAACTTTTCATCCCCCTCGCTCGAACTGAATTATTCGAACATTTTTCCGACTGAAATTACGTCAAATAACGGCGGAGATGCAATTGCACGTATTTACGGGCGTGACCCTCAAATATATGAAACGTCGTCGCTTACCCAACCTTGTAAAAGGTAAATTACTGCAACAGCCCATTTCTTGGACCGAATATGTGGAATAGGCATACTATCTCCCTACCTGGTGTTTGCATCAAACGTTTGTATATTGTGAACCTTCTCCCTCGACTTCACTTTCTGCTATTATTATTATTATGAATATTATTATTATTATTATTATTATTATTATTATTATTATT
>LUCH01000125.1:318788-328802 GCA_013368495.1 Paragonimus heterotremus | reverse complement strand
TGTTCCGCTGGGCTCACTTTCCATAGTGGAAAACGAACCTTTGTTTTGTCACATCTGGATGCCAGTTCAACGGTGAATGTAACTTCGTACCGCTTGTACCAAGCGTCGTAGGAAACAGCGGTTTGGGGGTCATACAGGAAGTAGGAAACATTCCTGGTCCAGTGATCCAGGAGCGGCGTATTGGCAGAAGCGGACGGCCTAAACGCAGCAAAGCGGGTGGCTAGCAACTCCACCAGCCGGATCTGCGACTGCATCATCCGCTTGAGATCTGGGTCAGGAGATATGGTTCAAGAGCGAGAACAAAGCCAAAGCAAAAATCCCGTCGCCAAATGTTATTACCCGCTAATCAACGATAATCACAAAATATCTAACACACGACGGTGCTAATCACGGAACGTAACGCTGAGCTCAGCAATACCCGGAAACCCCAGAACACCACAGAAGACCGTGACCTTTAGCCGAGATTGTATTTGCTCTCAAACCAAAGGAAACAATGCAGACGAGCGTCTGCATGTATATAATATTTGGATGGCCTTGAAGAATCCCACTTGGATTGATGCATTAAAAGTGGGATGGGCCAATCACAGGCGCCGAGTAAACGTGCGGCAAAATTGAGATTTGGCACGTTTTGCGCGAAAAATTAAAATCCAAAATCACAATTTATTTTTCGATATCTCGAAAATTGAATCATTTTTGAGGGAGTAGACTTTCCCTAACAAATGTCGTATAGACAAGGAAGCTGGATGTGTTGTCAAACCTGTTTTGTCATCAAATATATTAGTATTCTCGATGTTATTCAGTGAAAACATTGTATGGTCGTATATTTTCACTACGACGGTGTCTACAAAACTGCAAAATTAGACACTATCGGGCTATATGATGACGTATTTCGTCCGGAAAATAGCAGTCAACGCATTTACGAACCTAAAGAATGTGGGCCAACACCAGTAGTGGATTGATCTCGCGACTATTCTGGGGAAATTTTCCATCATCAAACTATTACTTTTAGCATTTATTCGATGTACCTCAATTTTCTGGTTAGGACTGTTTATTTCCAATTGATAAACGGTCGATACTGTCTGGAGCTCCAGTGTTGACATTTCCAAAAAATTATAAAAGGGAGGATCCGCGTCAAAGTGATCGTCTTCTCTTTGGAACGACTTTCAAGCGTAATCTCTGCTGAAACCATATTTGTGGTGAATGGAAGTTTGGAATCTGGAACGATAAACACTGTTTGATCCACTTTCCCTTTCAAAAGGGATATGCCCTATTGCTGATGAGCAGTCATATTTCCCCCCTGGGCTTGCCCCTTTCAAGAACTTTCCGCGTACACTACATCAGCAGCCTCCCGCGCAAAGGTTGGTTTTTTAGTACCACGGGCATCACAGCTCCATGTATCTAGTCTCTTCCGCAAACGACGTTTCGTCAATCAGGCGCAACTTGCTTTATGAGGCACACACTTTGCATTGAAAACGCTCTCAGACAGTATTCTACGGACTATTCAACTCGGCATCTATTGGACAACACGTGAAACAGCAAAACCATCCGATCTGCACGACTCCTCTTGAGATAGTAATATAGCTTTGCCATCAGTGATGCTTAAGTACGATGCAACCACCTGCCATAAATGTCACATTATGGAGCTCGAGAGCGTTTCCCGATGGGCAACTAGCACTAGAGAATTTTTAACAGCTGACGGTAATTCGGCGTCGTACGGTAAAATGTTTGCGTCAGTTTTTCCAAGTTTTCTAGACTAAAAAAGGGACTTTGCCATGCGATACAAAATTTGCGCACACTGGTCTGCCCTCCTGTCCGCTTGCGCTGTCGCTTGACGACACTATGCAGACCTTTCGCCCAATTTTTGGCCATTCCACAATACGACTATCATCGTAGCGCCGATCGCACTTCGACAGCGCGAGACAAGTCCACGACACCCATATTTCCGGGACATATAGATGGTTTGAGATTTGGTGGTGATCATCCCGGTTGCTTGTAAACACCCATTATGACAACCTGCGCAAATTCCCTCATCTTTGGTTTGTGTCGGTTTGTTGTACAGTCAGGGATAGTCCAGCAAAAACGGTTGCATTTGTTTAGACTATTCAATGACTCGTACTTGACCGCCCCAGGCCTACGCCCGTTGACATCCTGATGTTTGGCTTGTGTATCCCACAGATTTACCTGACTGCGTTTTCCCTCCACGCAATGCGCTCACACGGTGATCTGTGGGTGGTTGGTATAGAAAGAAGGAAATGACATAACTTCTTGTTTGCCCAAATGGAGAAAGCCAAAGTCGTATTCCTAATTAGTACTTGCCAGCAAAGTTCTCCTGAAGCCAGCCTTGAACAGGCTTGGATGCACCTATACTGAAGGCCTCAGCAATCTTCGTAGGCAAGTTGCATCATGCATTGACTACCGGGTTGGTGTGAAACAAGCTGGCGGTGGATCTATGACCACTTGGGCTTCCTTTCCTTCGCATAACAAAATACACCAGGTCAGAGGATTTGCACCAGTTTAGTAAATAATTTCTGTTAACTTCAGTAACGTTCCGTTCCCTTCTTCTATCAGCCGATAGTGCGTTCAACGATCTCAGTCGTTTTTTGTGTGCCTGGACCCTCCAAACCTAATGACACGTGTGCGAGGTGTCTTTGTACCTTTCCGAAGACGGCCGTGTTCTTTCTGAGATATGATAGCAGTAGAACAGTACTCCAGATGCGATCAAACTACGACCAAGTATATCGAAATAAGCATCGCCGGACATGAGCAGACAATCGCGGGTTTCAGTCGGTAGGACGCTCACCTCACTTCCGTCGCAGTCGCGGCACATTAGACAAACGGGGTAGAAGTGCAAATTACATGAACACCGAGGTCCATGGTTTGCTGTTTTATTACAACGAGGGTTCATTTTACTTGACCATCCCGTAGATCATCGCAATCAGAATGCAGTACCGTTCCTTGAGATTACAACATGAACTAATACCAAAAAATGTTTAGGGGTTCAATTGTGCCTAAACTAGCTAAGAATCAAACAACGCTGTGAAACGATCTTAAGCAGCGCAGGTATTTCAAAGGTTAATAACCCCATAACTAAGTAGCCTTTGCCCGCGAAAGGTCCAAGGACGGAAATTGCAAAAATCTTACATGGCCTCGTCGGCTCTATCACCATCTACGGTAGAAACCGTTCTACGGGATCCACACAGAGCAGATGTTTGAGAATTTAATCACCGATGAGCCGTCGGAATTTAACTGGATACAAATCATGAATTTAAACTCGACGCTCGTAAGCGACCCTACCTGAGCGCGTTAAAAACCTAGTAATCTTTAATTGGACACGTTCAACAACTAGTAAACCTGTCTTCAAGCCGAAATGTACGATCTGACAAGCATGTTTAGGTTGCGGGCTCAAAAACTCCGTGAGGTGTTTGAAACGTTTCCTTATATGGGGAAACCGCGCTCGACCATCTTAACAGTAACAAATCCCCTTCTGCTGTCATTGTGTGATGACACGCAAAAGATGGATTAGACAATATGCAGATGCTCAAAACTTTCGTAGAAATAAATTTCTTGGTGTCTGCTATGGCGGTTACATTGCGAATCACAAAGGCAACGCAACAGTCCCGCCAAGCGAAGTGCGCTGTCTCGATACCGCTTAGATTTGTACTTTCGAGGTTTGATCGGCTCTTATTGGCCTTGAGGTTATCGCATAATGCAATGAGATAGTAGGGTTTCCATTTTTTTAATTCTCAACGTAGAAGGCAGCAATAGTAAAAATATTTTCTGTCAGTAATTATATGAAAAATAACAGTGGCAATTTAGCGCCTGAATGAAGTTAGCATCTCCCTGGGTCCTGCGTTAAGCTATTTTGAAGCACCTTGTGATGTCTTACTAGGTAACGATAAGATTCTATCGGTCGTGTACACCAGTAAGATTTCTTTGATAGGATGACGTTACTTGTAATACAGTCGTTCTGTGTGCACTTTGCAGACACTCAAGCTTGCTGATCATTGCAAGAATTTCTAGTAGATCGGTGGTCTGTAGTGGAAGGAGGAAGCGGGAGCTTTGGGGAAATCGAAGCCTTAATCCACAGAGTCTCCGGTTCCTCGGTGGCAGGTGGAGACGTAGGAAAATGCAACCTGCTCAAAATCGAGCAGTAACACTACCAGTCAAGACGAGCCATGGAAATCTAAACAGGATTGGTGGAAACATGAGGTCATGGAGAGCATTCAAATCCTTGCAAACGGGCAGTGAGTAAAAGGGGTTTGTATTCAAGCTCGACATGTTGAGCTTTTAGTGGCGTGCTATCTTCCCAGCCGAACACAAATTCGTACGAATGATCGGAAGACTTACTTATGAGGAAGGTTAATATCAAGCCGCATCTGAGCCAACAGTACGCGGAGGATTACATGTTCAGTACTGTCAGCCTCACTTCGCAGAGTTTAGTTCTCGGGTGCCAGACTGTACTGGTGAAACGAACTCGCACAGTCCTCACGAGCTACTTGCGTTGGCCGGAACCCAGCATCATTCCCAAGGTGCGGCCAAACGTAATTATTATCAATAAGTTGAAACCAACGAAGATCAAACTGTCTGGATAGGTGTTTGAGTAATGCTAATGCGTTACTAGCCTTTTTTTTGCACACGATTCAAAATTCGGGGGTTTCGAAAGAGTAGACAAAACAAAGGCTTCTGACTTCTTTTCGACGATAATTGTCTGAAGCGGGTATCTGTCAAGGTAATACGTCGTACACAGAGCTGAGAATGTATCTAACTCCAAACCTACCATCATCAAAGTCCAACCGACTTGCCTGAGACCAGCTAAACAAACCGATAAGTTCACTTAATGTCGTGATTGTTTTGATAAAGACAGGTTATCGCTATCTGAAAGTGTATATTCCGTTTATTTCAATCAGTCCCTCATATTGGCCTGTCAGTTTCTCCATTTTGTTATTGTTAATTATTTTAAAAAAGAGGATATAGTTTGTTGATAAGAACGAGTATTTAATCATAATTCCCACTGAGCCAACCTGTCTCAATAAATTGTCAGCCACAAAAGCAATTATCCTCATGAAAGAAAAGCGTTATGACAGCAAAGCAAGTTGTAAACTCTCCAGACGATCTGATCAAAACTCGCTCAATTCCCGTCATTGTGTAGCAGCCCGAAGCCGCTGCTGAAACGGCGGGTTCAACAGCAAATATCAACACATTACAGGAAAGGTACAACACCAAGTTATGTTTGCTTCTTACTGCCGATGTACGAGGTTAGAAGAGTAAGGGATTCGGAGGCTGTAATGTTAAAACCACACAGTAAGTAGGAATAGTTAACCAAAAGTTTGCAGCAGCTCGGTCCGATAGTAGGCATTATGAATGATTCAAATGACGCTAATCCTGAAATTACTTCTAGTCAAAGATCTTGCGTCTGCTGGGACGTTAATTGACGTTAGCTTCTGAATTGTTCAATCGGTTACGCTGTTCAAATGTAGTGGTGCGGGTTAACGTACCCGATGGAGTACGTTTGTTGTGTTTGAACAGATTTATTCAAAAGTGGGGGGATAGGAGAACAGAAGTGATATTGCCAATGAATTCGGGAGGAAGTACAGTAAAACTGCTGTTACCTGTTACTGCCGTTCACAACTAAACATGTAGCAAACGAATTTGCCGCAAAACAGGAGCAAACAAAACGTGATACAAGTCTTCAGTCCGTCAAAATGTTCGGTGGGCAAATATCCATTTCACGGGATTCGCCTTGAAGGTCGTTCAGAAGGCAAAACGGTTCTTTCGGCGCGAATCCTCGATTTTTAAACATTTATGAAATTTTAAAATCGGAATTTCAGGCAAAGCGCTTACAGTAGATCAATTATAAATAAACAACGTTAATGGGAAAATTGGAATACATCGTATAAGTTCCAAAAGTATTAGCTTGATGGTGAAACTTTTTTCACCAGCTTTGCGAAAACAACCCGTTATTGACCTTTGCTCACTCTTTCAAGTCTTATAAATGCGATTAGTATCATTCTTGAGATGAAATACGTCATGTGATTGTCTGAGAATGCTTCATTTTGCGGCGTTTTGAAGATATGGTCGGAAAGGAAATATACGACCATACTGTGTTTGCTTCGCATTTCACCAAGAACACCAACACATTAGATAGTGGAACATGTATGGGAACATTTCCAGCTTCCTTTTCTATACGTTATTCACACTATTTCTCTTTGTTTGCAAGATTTCAGGTAGATACTTGTCGATGAAACGTTGCTCTTAGAAATGGTTGGATATGACGGTATCATATGGTTGTTTCCATCTTCGATGTTTATGGAACGGCGTAAGGAAAGGATATCATGTTCCACTCTATCATCTAGAATATCCAAAAGTAGATCCTATTTAATCTACCCCACTGTTTCTAACTAGGTTAAGGTCGCGTGGCGTTCATACGGAACACTATACGGAAACAGATGAAATCGAGCTGCTCGCCGATCATCGGGAGGTATACCTGCCGGCCAGTCGCACCACGATGTTTAGAACGCCAAGTATCTATAGCGGTGCAGAAAACCTCTAATCAATATGGCAATCAATGGAATCAAAGATGCTGATTACCATGTAACCTAAACGCTTCAAATACAAATTGTTCATCACTTCTCGCAGGTGTTCGTTCTCCAAAGTGTTCATGGTAAAGGTGGTTCGGAAAGAACAGTTACTAGTTTGAACACATGCTGAAAACTCAGACGCTGATCATAACTTGAGTCAATCGGGTGGAGCAGCTACTGGTGTGAACGTATACTATATACGCAGGCGTTATTCATAACTTGACTGAATGAGGTTGAAACATCTATTAGTGTGAACCTATATTGCGTACACAGACGTTTTCCATAGCTTAAGGGAATCAAGCTGAGGTATTTATTAGCGTGAATGCATCCTGAAGTCTGAGACGTTGCTGATAGTCTAAGTCGATTGGGTGGAGCAGCTACCAGGGTGAACGTATACTGCTTTCTGAGAAGTTATTCATAGTCCAACAGAATCAGGTTGAAGCAACTACTGATGTGAAAGTATACTGCTCATCCAGGCATTATTCATGGTTCAAGTGAATCAGGTTGGAATGGCTCCCAGTGTGAGTGCATCCTGTATTTGAGACGTTGTTGATTGTCTGAGTCAACCAGGTGGAGAACCTTCTAGTGCGAGCACTCACTGAAGAATGTCGTCTTCTGCTTCACAGTAGAAAGGCTTATCTCCTGAAGTATCACAGCTCGAATAATTAGATAACTTGGCCAATTAGAAGCTAAAGGCATCGATGCCTGCCGCGGTTCACTGATCACTGGCTGCCGGCAGATTCGTGGTAAACCGAAAACCCGTGAAAAAGCGGTGGTGTACGCTGGACGAGGAGTCTATAGAGGTTAGGTGACTATGCGCCGGTTCGCGTACGAGCGCAGCTAATCTGTTTGGGATGTTTGATATCATGAAGGGCAATCGGCAGTTAAGGGGAGCGTTGCGCCAGTCACTCATGAAAACGAGTATAATGCTCACGAGTTTCCAACTGGGTGCTTTTCATCGCGGGACAAATTGCGTGAACTGTGGCCTAAACAGCCCAGCGGGCTGTTCATTCACGGCGCGCAGTGCCTTAGGAGATACAACGTCGGAGAGCTGTCTTCAGAGCACTGAAGTTTAGCTCACAACACCGTTGATGAAGCATTCACACTACTAACGTCTTCAGTTTCATTATCAAGGTAAACCTGATAAGCTGAATGCGACCACGCAAAGTTGCTTCTGCAAAAAATAGGGAGGACATCAGAAGCGTCAGTGTCATAGCTAGCAGGGTCTCGCTCGTCTGAGAGTTGATCAACCCCAGCTTCTGTTTAACTGGTCGACGATATAAACCTGAAGAATCTGTTTTGTCGTTGACTGTTATTAATGGAGGCGTTCTTTCAGAGCCAGCAAAGCAGACTTGCCGCAGGCGCAGACGTTTTGGTCTGTACATGAGAAAAGCGTGAAGACAATTTCTGGCAAGTTGAAGTTACCCATCAGTCGATCATGGGAGAGAGAATATTGGAATATGACGCCTCCGTTAGCCTACGATCAAAACTTATGTGGACATCGATGTGCCTCCGGAATCACGGAATCAAATTGTTGAAAAGAAAGGCTTGAGTAGACCTGCGGTAATAATGATCCGACTTTCTTCCTACATTCGGTCCCGTCAACGCATGTGAGAATCATATTTTTTTAAAGGCGTACTCAGAATCTAGACGTCAAATGCTCATCCTTGATTCCATTATAACGGTTATCCAGGGCCTTGCTGGAGGACAAAACTCAAGAGGTCCTGGTAGCTTGTTGATTTATATGGACGTATTCGCCTATATGCGCCTTAAAGCATCAGCGTTAAATGAGCGAGCGCCATCTTGTGACTGTAGGTGGGGTAGTTCATTCAGTGTGCAACATTGGATGTCGCAGACTCCAAGTTTGCCGGATGCAGTGAGGTTTTGGTGGCAATGAACCATCAACAAGACCCACGACACAACTGTTAAGTATGCAGTAATTAGCTTTCAATCATTCCTGTGCCTCTTCGGAATGACTGAAGCAAAGCGGAGTTACACCTGGGATGGGACGACAGTGATGACGAAACCATTAAGGTATATACGATGGCGGCTCTTGTGATACAACAGTAGTTCCAAAAGTCGCGAGGGATTGTCACCCGGTACGGGCTGGGGACAAATTGTGCGTTGGACAAGGTACGCTTGGAGGTCAGCGACTTCATTTAGATCGACAACATTCGTCAGTGGTCACTGTTGTGTTCCTGGTCGCCGTTGCATCAACCGCACATACACTTGAAGATAATTTTGCCGGATTAACCAGCAAGACCTGATTCTTTGTTAACGCGCCTCCGGCCCTACACTTATGTCCGTGGCATATCAGGAAGCGCTTCAGTCCAGGGGTCATCCAGCAGTCCGTCTGTGTTAGAAGGACCTCTTTGGTCACACTAGATGTCGAAGACCCGGCTACTGCTGACAGGGGTTTATCCGCATGTACCGAGTTCAGTTTCATCAGTTCCATCCTGATAGAATCTGAGACAAATACATATGTCCATCTTGGTGCAAGAGCCTCTCAAGTGCCGTCGATCATGTTTGTCACGGAGCATTCCGGCGAGTCCTAGGCAGACACATAATCATCTCAAGCGGAGAAGATTAGCAATGTAAAAACAGCGGTGTTCGTGTTATTGAAAAGATGCTTATCCCACAGCATCCTCAAAAAGTCCCCCCAAAATAACAACGTTAGGATTGTTAAGAAGAACTCAGTGTGTGCATCGTGCGGTTTACGAATTTGTTGAATAATTCTTACCAAAGGTTTCTGAAAATGAATTTCTGTGTTTAGGCCCTTTTATGTATAACACCTCCGAAATTGTGCAGTTTGACCGCATATATATACGCATGCATATTGCCCCGCTGGTTTGGGGTTCGTTGTGTAACCTACTTGCATTTAGATGGCGTGCTTTATCGGGAGGCGAACTTCTGTATCGTTCGACTAATCCGTGATTAACTGGGGTGGATTTGTGCACCCATTTTGTAATATCTATTCGGTATTAAGCAGTCGATTTGTATATTTACGGTATAATTTTAATGTTGTTGTTGACTTTGACAGAGAGGTATGTGGATGACAGATCCGCGCAATTATCGCTTACGAAATAGCATCCTATAATCTTTGTTCGAGTCATGTTTTGAAATCGGTGGTGGTCAATTGTCTACGCGTTGTCCTAAGGTGGTTCAGATAGCAACGCATCAGTCGGTCAGACTCTGGCCAGAATTAGATTTGAGTGGGCCAGGGTGGGATTCCGGTAGGCCAGAGTAGGATCACAGTAGGCCAACTGCGCAAACGGCACCCTCCTTACATTCCTAGATTTTCGCTTCAACAAATGAAGCAGTACGAAACCTGTCATCCAACGCGTACGACCTATCGACACTGGTCCGTAAGTTTTACCGAATCCTCTTCTTACCGATCGAGCTTGTCTGGCAACAAGGTGTCGAGCCAATTTAACAG
>LUCH01000125.1:305559-316831 GCA_013368495.1 Paragonimus heterotremus | reverse complement strand
GCTTGTTCGTGCTGATTTATTGTTAGTAATACTGGCCCATCTATTATCAGTCTTAAACGTATAAAGACTTTGAAGATCTCACTTGTATTGTCTGTTGAGCCCACTGAGATTGAAAGCTCCGTTTCTGAGTCCATTTCTGATTTCAAGTCTGTTGCTGAAGGATTTTTGCAAGCAACCCGGCGCAGACAAGAAATCCTGAACGTGTGAAAAAGAAACAACGTCACCGCTATTGCCCGGACCTTCATTTCCAACAGTGTTTGGAAATATGATAAGTAGTTATCTCCAGCTTTGTCTGGGACCAACGGCAACAACTAAGAGGAAAAAGAAAAGAAGCGCGAGATGGATTACATCTCGCTCGACGACACTCAAACGCACACCAACTGGAACAACGCTCGAACTTGTCCCGGCCAAACGACCTTGAAGAATGAATTAATAGATGAGTCGTTAGAAAAAGGACAAGCATTCGCTATGTACAGTTAGTTGCACGACTGAAGAAAGTGACACTGAGTTCGTATCAGGCCTCCTATAATAGACGTATACAGAATCATATGTACAGAGCAGACAAGCGGGAAGACACGGTTGCAGCCGATATCCTTAGAAAAGCCACAAAATCGCCAGTTACTACGTAAGCCTTCCCCCCAGAAGAATGACGATAGTCAACCGTCGATCATGTAACCGGAAGTATTGACGTGCAAGCCACCTCCTTTTAGTTTTGATCGTGGCACTGCCGATGCCATGAGTGAACGCAAAAAACTGAAGACCGCAGGGTTCCTCATCTGCCACTGCGCCAGTCTTGAGTGAAACTAATCAAACGTGGAAACGGTGTGAAATGCTGTGCTCAGGGTACAGAATGGTGGATGCGGCATTGCAGCTGAAGAAGTCGTGTACTTCCGAGGTCGTCGAGTCATTACATGGAAGACTTTCGATGGTAGCCTGTGTTCGAATGAGTGACGACCGTGATGTGGCGAGCCCCACATAGGAAGAATATAGCCGCGAGCCACGCCGGTGATGATGCGTGCTGAGGCCTAATAAATGCCAGTATGTGGAGCGGACAGTTGTGTACAGGTGGGATTTACCCTGGTCGATTTGCTAGTTGGTTTACTACACAATGATGCGGTTAAAGTGTGTCAGTTAGGTACTAACAGAGACATGACGCTAGGCTTCTAAAATCTAAAGGCCCTAGAAGGTGGAAAAAGCAAGGTGTACAAATACAATCAGTATAAAGTCGTCTGTCGTAGGTTAGAAGAAAAGAGCTTGAAAAAACTTCCGTTGAACGGTCTTCGGACGAGTTCATCGGAGGTTCAGTAAACATGTTCAGGCGTTCCAAGATGTTTGAAATGTAGACAAACATACGGAGAGCGAGCAGCCTGAAAGAAATATACAACTCGCCCGGGATAGACGTTAAACGTATACCACATTTTTGACGGTTATCTGGGTTTCAGAAGGTTTTGTAGTTCTTTGGAACGCTTTCAAAAGGACGTCTTTTTATGTTATAATGACGTAGGTCGAGTCCTAGTCCTGAACGTGAAAATTTAAAAACTGGTTAATGTGGGAAACCCTATGTGATGAACGCGCATAGGTTAAGAATAGACAAACGGATTAATTACAACGTCTAAGAATAGTACGTGATGACAAATCATGCGAATGGACGCCAGTTGGACTGAGATGAAGCGGATGGCGTAGGTTTGGTGCAGCTCATATTCTCCGCACAATCCTATAGTGGTAGCTGCTGTTGGCCTTGAGATATTCGTGGTTTGCACAACCTCGCGTAAACAACCCCGTATGGCCTGACAAAGCGTTTAATGTGGTGTTGCAAGTCGAATGAGTGGTGGAGATAGTGGATAAACGTTCGCGAATGAGCAGACAGGAGTGACCGCACAGTGTAGACGTTGATGATATTCGTGTTCCTTTTGCATTGCCAGCGTTCGTTAGTGCTTACAACGTTGCGGATTCTGATGCCGACTGAGATGTACCGTGGCAGAAAACTGCACTCGTGCGAATGATCGACAGAGATTTTCTTTGGGTCGATCTTGAATGTTGAGGATGTTGTAGCGGAAATGAGATGAGCAACACGTTGGTACGTCCGATAAATTGTCCACGCCAGTAGCCTGATGCAAGTGTTGAGGTATCTGATCTCGTGTGGGATTAACCGGCCAATGGGTGATGCTGTGGCAGGCGTTAGGGGTTTGAGCCGACAGGGCGTTTACTCCAAAGTGTGTGCAGTGCTGATTACGACTGTGAGAGCTACATGTTTGATGAGATGGCCGAGAGATGACCGATAAAACCAGAGCTGCTAGATTTGTTGACCCGTGAATATAAAAATAGGCCAGACGTTGAGTCATCGCGTCGACCGCAATGTGGTAACAGACTTCGGGGTCAATATAGGTCCTTGGGGCCGCGTTGGATACTGAGCCCTATGCTAGCTTAGGTTGAGCTGACGAACGCTGTTTGGCAAGTGTGTGAGGAGACCAACATTAGTTGAAACGATTAAATTTTCCGCAGAGACGCCAAATAGCCAACTGACTAAGTAGTGCTGACGGCGTGCACAAGGAACGGTCTCGAATGGAATTAGCTTTGCCGTTACGCAATGGTGCCGGTGGGGACTGTTACAGATGAAAGTGAAAACTACCAAAAACCTAGGAAGACGTTAAGACGTGAAAGTTTATTCATCCGAGGGCGTCGAAGTTGTGCCTGGTTAGATGCGCCGGGTGAGCACGCATCAAACAATAGACGCGAGGTTGGCGGCCGTATGAGTCATGATCATGAATGAATAAAAATAATATAGTGGTCACTGGAAATGGAGGAGTGTAATGCCATCAGCAACCTTATGTATAAGCCGTTGCTTCGCAGAGGCGTATAAGGTGGCATAAACATGAACGTGGATAAATTTAGGAGTGGTGACAACGGATGACGCCCATAATCGAATCGACAACGTCATTGAAAATGAATGATGGAAGTGTCCAAATGGAAGTCGTCGAATTAATACGCGCCGTATAGGATGAGGGATCCACTAAAAAGGAATGGATTTACCGATTTGTGTTGGGTGTGTAGGTAGAAGTGCCCCCAAAATAAAACGTTGGGAAAGGGTTCACCAACTTGTAACGACAAAGCAGGAGTGAAACGTTCAGAAAAGGGATGCTCATCAATAAGGTTCACCAGTTTGTGTTGGCGACCGAAGGAAAGGCGGTAAAAATCATTGTTCGAGTTGCACCGGGGATTCTCAGACAAGCTACAGGATCGCTGGTCACTACGATGGCATCAGTGATTCGACGTGATATCAACCCTGCTGCAGCGTCACCCTTGAATGACAAAGATAATTAGACGGCTTTCTTGCTTGCGCAGTCCCTTATGGGCCGCGGTTTTCTCTCGTGTAGGTTGTTGTCAATAAACTTTTGGGATAGACGTTAGTGCTAAAAACCTCACGTGAATACCTCAATTACTCTTCTGTCGTGTTTTGTGTGCAGATCTATTTCGCTGTGTTCCCGAGACGACGTATAAGAACACGTTTGCGGGTGATCGGTGCGTAGCTATGGAAGTGCAGTCGTTGGTCAGTCCATGTTCTCTTCTAACATACGCTTCTCTGTATTGGACCTGTAGTGACCTGGAGGCAACCCCGGTCTGCCTGCTGTATGACGTGTAAAATCCTTCTCAAAATCTTAGCTCACACTGTACATGGGATTTTAAGAATTTTTGCCTGCTGTCTGGCTGATGCATGCGATCGTGTTTGTTTGTTCGCATGCCTGTCGGCCTATGCGCGCCAATCGCGCCATACACTTTTTCCGGCTTGCTGGCTCGCTCGTCTGTCGGATCCTTATCCTCCCTAGCTATTTCGCGTATCGGTGTCGTCTAGCACTGATCGAGACAATTTATACTTATCGTATATATTTTCGGTCTCCGCAGTTATCTGCATCTTTATTTCCCGTATGGTATTTCTGCATATACCCAAGGAAACGTTAATTCAGTGCACGTACGCACTAAAAGCCGTTTGACCAGCAGTATAATGCCGCGTCATGATATGACACATTCTCCAATTAATTTCCTCTTCCTAAATGAACGTAATGTTGTTGTTAGCTTCATCAACATATTCGCTTCGTCTCCGCATGTCTTCTAAATAGTCTACTACGCAGAAGGTCGTCAACATATCTTTCGTAACAACTTGTTACTTCAACGATGTCATGCAGCTTGTTGTTTTCGAGCATGCCGATGATGATATTGACAGCCGCTAGGTCAAGTGAAGAGGTTTCCTCAAATTGAGCCACCTTTCAATCCCACCTTTCAATTGCACCTTGCAAATCATCTACGGACCCAAACAAAAATCCCCTTATAGTGTTGAACTCATCAACCTCAACAGTTTCATCCATAGGCAACGTAAACTGATTAGGTTTCATTTTATCACAATAAGAGTTGATAGCGCCACTGACTAGAGATGTTTTGACCCGATTGGATTATAGCAGTATGGTGTCTCTCGACAAAACTGTGTTTGACGAGGATTGTGTTCAAACCACTGTTATGGAACTCCTAAGTTTTGAAGGAACACTGATTTTCTCTCTTGTTGGCCGATCTGTTCAGCCTTCTTAGCCTATGTGATTTAAACTTTGGAGAGCGGGTTAATCACAATCTGCTTCATTGTATTAGGAAACTTCGAACCATTTACGCAGTAGTCATTCGCTCGAGAGCAACCTTGCAATTTTTCGCGCGCACGGACAGCCGGATCATTCCATCACATGCGTTCGAAATTTGTCGAGCTTCTCTCGGTGGCTCATAGATGCGAGATCCGGCAGCGTGATATGGCTGTCCATGTGGGTCATATAATGTCTTTCTTTTCCTCACGTACGTCAATGATGGTGTCGACATTATGAAGTCATTAATTTGTCCGCGAGCCTCTTGTAAATGACGTAAAATGGGGCTTAACATGCACAAAATGAAACTACCGGGGGCGCGCACGTCACATATCGCGGCCTGCTCAAATTACACAGAAGTGATGTTTTGTTGACACCCATTCTACTCATGGACAACTCGTTTTACCATAAGCTGATAAGGAGGCTAGAGAACACTCTCAACCTAATTCGTAAGTGGCTCAGTTCCCGTTGTGTGGGAGATTTATTTGATTTGGCCGAGACTGTGTAGACTTTGTTATCCATGAACGTACCATCAGTACGACAATGTCGATGTTTTGTGCACTTTCATCTGCCGAAATGCATCACTGCGCATTCCGACTGATTGTCTCAGATGTTTGATTCGTTTGTGCACTGGGGATATTCGGTCTTATTTTGACTATACTCCTGGCGGTTGGCGGCCCATTGCGCCAAACTGTGCTTAACATATTCACGGGGATAGACGGGGGACAGACTTTCAGCTCGAATACCAGTAGCAGTTATCAGAAGCGACATGTTGACGGTATTTTGGTTTTCGCTTTCACGAAAGAAATTTGGTCGAATCTGATTTTCAATGGTCAGCACGAGGCAACCGATGTAGGAAAACAGTTACGTTTAGCTCCAAATCTCACTTACTTTGGTTCTGGATTGTTTTCGACGTTTCCGATCGTAATCCAACCGATTATTTCGCCTCGGACCTGATTTGCCAGTCCATTTGCGGTAGCGGTAACAAATGCATTCATAAAATGGACTAGAGTTTGCGGTAACAGTCGAAAGAACACATCCATAAGTAGCCATTGGATGCAATGATCCAGCAAACCCTAGGAAGCTGCGGCTAGGCCAAAACTCGATGTCTTCGATAGTCCAGCACACCTCGGATGCACGTAATTTGGCTTACTTTCCAATGTCGTTATTTTCTCTTTACGTAGTAGAGTCCCGAAGATTTGAGACTCACGGAAGCTATGCTAATCGGTCAAAGTCGATAAGTCCCCTGCGCGCATGAGTTGCCGAAACGTTCAGTACGGCTACCGTGGGATTGACCTTTAGTTGTGATTCATGCGCAGTTGGTGCTCTTGCTGCCGTGCACCCATTTATACATAACCGGTAGTTCAACGTATATTACTAAGGTGAATAAACTGGACGTTAGTATTTCGTAACATATCTTTTTGCCGTGTTAACAGGTTAGATCAAAAGATCCTAGTGTTTCAGATAACGTATAAGGTACAACACTCGCTGACCGCAACCTGTCACTCTAGCTTCAGCATTATACTCAAATTGCCCCGTGAATTTGCAGCAGTTAACCGGATCGTCGTCAAAGTAAGTCAAGTAGATCTTTTTCAGATCAGCGAAATTCTGAATAGGTACGATGAGTGGCACTGTTGTAAAAACTTCTTTGGTTATTTCAGGCCTACAGAAAATAGGACAGAGTTTATTGTGACATGGCTCCGACCAGAAACCCGCGAGTGGAAAATGAAGGAAATGTTTTGCTGGTTCTGTAACAACCTCGTGTTTGATTGTAGGCCTACGTTTTTTCTGTTTTCATCGCGAAAGGATTTTATATCATTGGACCGAGTTATCCTGTTCGGGTAGCATAACAATTGGGTACTGTTATAGCCTAACCCACCAGCTCTGGCTACCGTGGCTCGCCTATGGCGCACATTTGTCGAACGGTATTCTTGCAGCTCATGTACTAAGTTCGTCTACTTAGAGGATCGTGCGTTACAATGCTCCCAATGTGTTGCGTGGTTTCATACTTCTTACCTTGCTGCCTCTCTAGAGCTGTATCGCGCACTGGGGGCAGTCAAGCTGGACGGCATCCAACTCGTGGCAGCCTCTTGCAAGTTCGGTAGACACTACTAGCAATTTGATAGCCGCGAATGTTAAGGCAGCAGGCAAAAGCATCACACTCCAGATTGCAGGTGCCAGCGCTGATGTCAGCCCATTCAAGGTGTGCTAACTTCACTGAAACGCGAGGTAGGGGCAACTAAACGACTATATTTGTCAGTTGTGGCTGGCGTCCAGTTGTCGTCGCGCACAATCGGAGCTGGCACGCATATCTTTAAAAGTGTATATTTGTCGTCCAACAGGGCTCGTTGATGATATAGGACCTTCTCGGATGCCTTGATTTGTGATTTCAGCTACGAAATAAGCAAGGCCACGAGCTCTGAGTTGCTCTTCCTGCTCAAATGCAAGTTAAGCGCCGGATGTCCTATTCTCATTGCTTGTCTTGAAGTGAAACCGGTTAAACACACGCAAACAAACAGAGGTTGGTTCGTGTTGCCCCCGCAACTCCCTTAAAAAGTAAACAGGTTATTTTAGAAGCTTTTAATGAACGTCTCTTTGTCGACGCCTTAATAGTTTCTGACAGACCTTGAGTTGGTCAACAACGGAAAGGCGAAGTCATGGGAAAATCAAACACTACTGGCCGTTCTTGCAACTTAATTGTCAGAAACGTACCTGGTACGTGTGGGGACAACACGGGGAGCGGCGTTAATCAAGGAAAGCTCCTTTTGTCCGCGGTGAAGCTGAAAATGTGGTTTCGCAGAACGTAAAATGCATTCCATGCTCGCCCAGCCCGAGATCAAACCTTCCTGCGGCTCTTGAGAGGTACCATGGCAGCTTCCGGAAAACGTGTTTACATACATCAGCGTTTACAACACAGGCGCCACCACACTCTGAGCGACACACTTATTGTCTTATGTGAGGTGTGAACATCGAGACGACGTGTGTACGGCGGGCTGGCGTGCACCATTCAGCGTCCATTCCACGCCAGTTCTTCTGGAACCGTGCGCTTGTCTAGCTGAATTTATCATGCGACCACCCTGATCGGACCTGTGGGCTCTAGCATGCTCACACTGATATGTGGACATTGTACGATCCACCATATCCCCATACAGTCGTATCGGCCTGCTGTTGCCCACATTTTCTACCGTACATTTATCCTCCATTCTACAATGCGGTGTTGCTGCTTGACGATAGCTGTCCTGCAATTTTGAAATGCACCAGTTGCAGTCAACTTGTTGCAATGCATAGGCCCCTTAGTGGCTGCCCTCAAAACTTACGAAACGCAACATTTGTCGCCGTGAGCGTTCATGAATGCAACAGTAATTTTTCATCAAGGTCGTTTGAAGTACGTATGTGGGAAGTTAAATACGATTACCTTGCATAAACTGTCCGTCCGGTGGTTCCGATACTGGGACTACATTCTCCTAGAGCTTGCCCGGTCTGCTCAACCAGAGTCGGCGACGGGCCCGTTGATGTACTTCGCATCCCACAGAGAACCTGCCTCACTCCCACACTCAGCAACCTGCATTCATCCATGATAAGTTTTGTCAGATTTACTTATACCAGCGTCCAATGACTAACCATTTAACTAAACAAACTTCGTGCCCCTTTTTCTGCTGGCGACTTTTGTTATCGTCGGGAGTATCGAGATATGGCTTTCATTAAATCTTCCTGATCACCTGCTTCATATGACGGATATGTTCCACTCTTGGAATCATAGAATAATGAGTAGACATAGTAATGGCACTAAATCATCTGGACCCGCAGCCTTATTACGATTGAGATCCGAGATGCAATTACGAACCTCAGTCTCAGTGGGTGGTTCTAAATCTACCGACCAGGGCGTTATAACACAAGTTTGTGGGGGCAGCACGGTCGAAGCATGAAGCCAGCAAAATTGATCCAAAAAGTGTTCCACCCAGCGTTTTAACCTTTTGGACTTACTATAAATTAGTGTGCCATCTGCCTCGTTGATAGCTTTACTGACAGACGGTCGCTTGGGACCAGTAGCACGGATCGACTTGAAGAGTTTGCCGGTGCTCCCCGAGACAAAGGCGGTCTCCAGTTCCCTAACTTTTTCCACTACCCAAGCCTCACGATCAGACTTTAGACTGTGTTTCAATTTTCTACGGATTTATTTTAGACTTGCTATATGAACTCCCATGAGGAACCTTCCGTCTTACTTCGAACAACTCCAGAGATTTCTCTGAAATCCAATGCATGTTTAACCCAGTACCCCTACGCCGCATGCTGTAGTACCTGCTTCCAGGATAGCTTGTGAGACTTGTGTTCAGCAACTATTAGGATCATCGGAGTGAGTACCACCAAGACAGCTTTCTAAGCTGGTTTGGTACTTATGCTTTACCGATGGTAAAGCCAATTTCTCAACAGCCAGTCGTTGCTATCGGTAGGGTCGTTGACCAGCAAAAGTAAAGACAAAACGACAACGTACTAACGCATGACCTGGGTCCACGTACGTGCTCCACTAAGACCGACAGTCTTGGATGGAACCACGCCGCAAGTAACTAACAGCTGTGTGGTCTATCTGAATCCAGGCCTGATTCAGAGCAGGCGGGCGCTAATTATAGCAATGATGTGAACGATGCCTGAAACTAGTGCTGGCCAAAAACAGCATATACTCAGCGCATAGCTGCAACACTCGCCCGCTATTATCTGACCGATGTGATGCTATCCCAAGCTTGCCACCTAAACGAGACTCGGCCTCACCAAGGCGGCCGACCTGAGCATTCATATCTCCGGCCAGAACGACTATATTAGAGCTACGTGTCGACCGAAGGAGAGAGACCAGATCCCAGTAAAACGCGTATTTGATGCCGACGTCATTATAGGCAGTAGGAGCGTAAGCAGACACAATGAATAAATTTCTAAAAGTGTTGCGTCTAGAGCTAGCCTTAACGGAACCTACCAAGCGGACATCATGAAGTTCACTGTTAACAGGAGTCCAATCTATCAGTGAAGATGCGGCCGTCGAGCTAAGGACTATACCTACTCCAGCCTGGCCTGCAACAGCGGCTGTGGAGTCACCCGAAGTGTATAACCAGCATCGGGTAGATAATGCGGGTGCTGTTAGTTCCATACGCTGACTACTGTCCTGGATTCTAGTTTCCGAGATACAGCAGACATTCACATGCAATGAGTCTAACATTTGTACAAGAGCGGCCTGTTGATCAATCTGTTTCGGAATGTGACCTTTGAAGGTACCTATATCAATTCGCATTCTAGGTCTAAGCAAGGGACGAGGGAGTCCTGAAGCTGAATGGTAAGAGACGGAACTTACCGGCTCATTGTTAGCACAGTTAGCTATATCTGTTGTGGGACCTGTGGAGCAACTACCAGAAATGGCGGTTGGGAGGGTCGTGAGAACTAAATTTGTCAGAACAGTGGTGGAGGGGTTAGCAGTAGCATGTTTTCGCCCATCCACCCTGCTATATGCAGAATACAGGGCGACCGGTTTACGTTGCGAGACGGCCGATACAATTTGGAATTACTGATGTTGTGACTATTCATGGTTGTGTGTGGGCTTAGATACTGCCAAGGCGCCCAGACCTAAACAGGAGAACGACTAGGGTTCTCAACCAAAGCTTTTGGCCAAAAAGCCTATACAGCGAGGCAGCAGGTGGATGGCACTTTACCAGAACTGGCACGTTTTCCGGAAGAATTTCGACATCTTCTTCCAACCCTCAGCCTGGAGGACCCAGAGACTGAATTGTCAGACCTCTTACTATTGGCCTGCCTGGCATGAGTGACCCTATCGGTGTGGTGGCCACACTGTCCAGTTTAGCCCGATAGGCCATCGAGATGCGCAAGCCGTCACACCGCGTCAAGATCCAGCCTCGTTGTGACAGAAGGTGGAGATGTGTTGGTCGAGGCTTCGATTCAGCTGTTTCAACTTGTGTGTTCGACGGAGACCATCCCTCCGCGCTGGAATCACGCGATGGTAGTTCCTATGTTCAAAAAGAATATCAGAAGATCTTAAAAAAACCATGGGGAACTAGTTTGACCCTAGTCGTTTCTAGGGTCCTGGCATCCATCATAATTCGTTGACTCCCTGCAGTACGGGAGTTAAACATCAGGGAAGAACAGGGAGGGTTTTATCCTGGCTGCCGCTGTATAAATCATATTTTTGCCCTTCGTCAAAGTTTGGAGCAGCGTCACATACCACCGGCCAACAACTGCCATATTTCTCGACCATAAAGGTGCGTTCGATTCGGTGGATCGACCTACACTATTAGAGTCGCTTAAACGCAGGGGGGTACCGACCAAGTATGTGAACATACTGTCGGCGCTTTACTCCCATACTTCGGCTCAGATTAAGGCTTACGGTGAGCTGTTTGACAGTTCCAGCATCGGGGACGATGTACTTCAAGGCTGTCCCATTTCACCGTTTTTGTTTAATTTCGTCATGAACGAAATGATGGAAGACTGTTTGCGTCACTCAAATGATGCCGGCGTGAACCTGCTACCTGATGAAAGACTGACTAGTCCTGATCATGCTGACATAAGGTGTTGCTGTTTGACAACTTTCAATCGTCATAAGCAGCGCTGAACGCAATTCTGCGTTCTGCTGGGCACTTCGGAATGCGCTTTACAGC
>LUCH01000125.1:201633-240504 GCA_013368495.1 Paragonimus heterotremus | reverse complement strand
AGGACTACCTTGACAGGTCCAAATCTCCGATCTCATTAAACCTGCTAGGCGATATTTCTTGTTCCTTTAATTTTTACCTGATGTCCAATTGAGTATCTTCTGCAAATCTTGGGCAGGTGATCTTGAGTTTAATTGGCTGCATCTTGTTGCTGCTTAACTTTGACCTCAAATTTGATTGGTTGTTCCTCGTCCTCTGGCTGAGTGGGTCACGTCTTCGTTTCTGGAATGTGATCAGATGAATTTTTCATTACTGATGAGTAGTATTAATGAGTAGCTTTTCATCGCTCCACTTTAATCGCCGGTCCGATCCATTCCAGCTGATCGGCTCGGGTTTACCGACGATTGTGCATGACGGCGTTTACACCTTCTCAAGTGTTTGATTTGCGTGCGTTCACACATACTGTTTGGTTGGACGTATTTATTCACTGATCCGGCTGGTGAATGTAAAATTAGGAGCAATTCTACCGCATGTTTGGTGTTTTGCTGATTAAGGACTTCTACGGTGCTGTGGTTGAAATTGTTTTCAGTTTGATCCTCATGGACAAAGTTTGAATAAAACTGATTTTATCTCTTGTTTGCTAATTCGTGTTCTTGTATCCGTATTGAAAGTTTCAGTCAGGTTTTCCGACGTAATGTTCGCAGATATTGTATTGGATACTGCGAATATTTCTCTCATCGACGAGTCCGAGTTTCTCCTTTGGTTTTGATAGTGTTGTTCATTACTTTGCTGTTGGTTTGTGTACTAATGTGTTACAGTGTGGTCTCAAAAATCTTGCGGTCATTTCTGAGGAAGTTTTAAGGTACGGCCGTGCAATCCGTTTCGTTAATGGTTCCGTAGAGCTTGATTCTCTTTCCTTGCAGAAAAACCTTCGTTGAACAAAATTTCATGTTCGTTACCAAAAAAGTACTAGGTACTAAAATTTTTCATTCTCCATTTGAAGCTGTGCGGTACTGTAGTTTGTTTTGTCTCTCTTAAAAACAGTTCAAGTGCAGCTGACCTCATTGCAAGTTGACTGGTTAGTGTGTAGACTGAGGTCTCCAGCGTCCCTTCAGGTTTGTGGCTAAGCGGTACATCCACGGACGGCGGCTGGTTGTCTGTGATAAACTTAATACCGTCATATACGTTACTTAGCAGTCTACTTAGATTTTCTACCATGAAGCTTTCAGAGACTGCATACTTATCAGAAAATTATCATATCCATAATTTTGGTTTTATGTTTGCAGCGCAACATATTCTCTAACCTCTGCAGGACTGCCACTGAATATGGGCGAACCCACTGTAGTTCCTTTCAGTTGGTCACAGATTCGACCATTGAATTTGAAGTATGGCGACAAACATAACTCCATGAAATTGTATATGCATTCCGATATCAAGAATTCATTCAGTCGAGGTTTCTATTTCTGCAGTCTTTGCATTGTTCTTCTTGTCATGTTGAGGTCTGTGGAGGTGGAGAACGATCTGATATCAAGCAGAATCAAATCATCGTCTTCTTCTATCCTGACGTATTTTAGTTTCAAAAAGCAATGTTTCAGCGAACAGACAATTTTCGATAAATCCTCCTTTTTGCGTGGTACAATTATATAGAATGAAGTGTCGAGTTAGAATGTCATTGATCACCAAAATAATGAAGGGAAAACACAACCGGGTAAATGAGTGCCAATACTTCGCTGTGGTTACGAACACCAACAAGGTCCGTCCTGCAATAATAACTGTAAATCGGTCTGGGACAGTGGAGTAGGGATAAATTATTTCACAAGTTGAGTGGCCATGTTTAATTAAGACATGTAAGGTATTGTTGGTGAAATGTCTTGATCCGTATGTGAGATATCGCACTCATTCTAGTGGGTCCTTGGCCAGGCAACTTTAAGGAAAACAAGTATTACTTTTAATAATCTTTCTCGTATGTATAGCCCAGAGATGCTGTAAGTGAACTGAAATAACTAAAATTTTTATATGTGGTACCCTTTGGCTAAAATCCGTGGCATGCTGACGGCGATTACATTGTCGACCTAACTGCGTTCAACCATATTATTCACGTCAAATAATTAAAATAAATGCCAATATTTGCGTGAACAACACGACAACCTACTACATAGGAGAAAATCAAATAGGCATTGGGATTCCGGTCGTAAGCTTGAAGGAACTGTTGTTGTTTTGCACAACCAACGTCCAATTTCAGTTCAATGGTGAAATCTATAGGCAGAAAGATGGGGTAGCTATAGGGTCCGCACTAGGCCCGTTGCTCGCAGACATATTTATGGCCAAAGCGGAGCGGAATCTGTTAGGACCCACAATTTCCAAATTTATGTTCTATAGACGTTATGTAGACGACATATTCGGTGTGATCAAGAACTCCACTGACGCACAAAGCGTTCTACTGGCATTTAATCGTGCACATCTGAATATACAATTCACTCTGGGTGAAGAGAAGGATGCCAATATGTCTTTCCTTGATGTGTTATTGCAAAGTAGGCCGGACGGTTTCTTCCAGAGATCAGTTCACGGGAAAAAGACGTGGACAGGGCAGTATACCAACTTTCTAAGCTTTGTTCCACTGAAGCAGAAGCGAAATTTGATTGGTTGTCTAGCCGATAGAGCTAAAAGGATATGCACGACAGACACCATAGACAACGAATTTCAACAAATTCGAGAGATATTGAGCCAGAATGGGTATCCAGAAAGATTTATAGAAAAGAATATGAAATGTAATGATGCTCAGCCAGCAGTGGAAACAGTAGCGAAAAAGGCGATTTTTATCAGTCTAACATTTAAAGGTGATTCAGCTAGTGAACTGATCAGTCGTAGGCTGACAAATGCACTGGCTAAGACATATGATGCCGCACGAATGATCATCTCATTCAAGAGCCGACCGGTGTGTGTGTCACGACTCAAAGATAGTCTGCCTAAGTTTTCTTCGTCATTTTGTATTTACTCTCTCACCTGTTGTTTCCAAGCAGGTTACGTTGGAAAAAGGACTCGGCGACTATCAGACAGGATCCGTGAGCACCTTCCCAAATGGCTACGGAAAGGTATAACAAAACCAGTCTCAAGTGCCATCAGGTCGCACCTGATCGACACAGGTCACGAAATCACGCCCGACAGTGCGTTCAAAATTATCTACAGAGTGCCCCACGTCCAGTCCCGAGTTGTCATGGCGAGACTGTTGTCTACGGCAGAGGCAATCGCTATCAAACTCTGCAACCCCAACTGTGCGCCCAAAAGAAATTCGTCCAGGTCATACACCTCCCGTGGCCAACCATGTGTAAACCGTCTGAAACCCCATGTCTCAGTAACCCGATTAACACGTTATCACATACCAATCACACGATTCATGTAAACACAGCACACCCACCCACGTAGACAAAGCCATCACAACCTGGGTAGATAGTCATTCATAGTTTGTATTAACTTTGCGTATAACCATATTCGTTTTATATATAAGTCCAATTAATCGCTTGTAAGTGTATATGCCTGATGAGAATCACCGAAAACAGCTGTTTGCAATCTTTACTTTTATAAATTCTCTGGGTATAATGACAAAACACGACCTCTGTTAAGCGCTACGTTGAAAAATAGGAACGACCAAGTTGTCATTTGCCGAAGCGGTGGGTAGAGAAACGTGAGAAAACAATTACATAAAAAGACGATAGGATTGGTATGAGATGTCGCTCGGAGTTACGACAGACAAACTAGGTTTGTGGCCAGTTGACTGATGATGAAATGCTTAGTTCTCACGTCGTGTTTGTGCACTAACTGACCCATGCCATCCACATCAAAAAACAGGCCAATGGGAAACCAGGGTTTGTGCATTCTCCGAACAGGTCGCTTTTGCTAACATATAATTGGGACAAGCGGTCTAATTTAGATAGCCTCGGCTGTACGGCGCATCCCAATTCAGTGATTGCATCGATCATGTGGCACTCAATAAGCAGTCAATCTCCCGATTCTTTCATGGGTCTCGCATGACAGTGAGTTGAACGGGCAACTGAGTTAAAATATGGAATTTTTGAGCTCCGGTATGGCTTTGTACCTCAATTGGAAGAGCAGTTTCCGCGTATGTCACTGATATGCATTCATTCAGAGTTCGGATTTTTCGCAACTGAATCTCTTCTTATTTGTCACATATTCAAAACTATTTATCTAAAATATCACCAGTTCCATTAGTTATCACTACACTCAAATCAACGCAGTTCCATAGAATCGGATATTTTGATTATCAAGATTAAAATCTTGTGATCAAGTCGAATTTAAAATTTGGACTGATGAGTTATGATTTTGCTATAGATAGATAGATGAATGTGTGAGCGCGCGCGTACACAAGAATGATTGATTTTGTACACGTTCCCACAAAACGATGTGCTAGGGCATAAGCTTATGAAAGAGTTGGTAGCTAGTCAATCACAGTTATTGTTGGTCTCACACGATTACATCGCCAGTGGTTCGATCTGCACTCTTGGATATTAACTTATCATAATAGATTTTAGTGCAAAATTCATAACTCTTCATTGTGAACACTTTTGCAAAACCGATGGTTAAGTAAGTTATTACTAGTCACCATACTGGCACTTCATACGATAAAAGATGCACCACTTTTTCACAGGTCATTACAATTTATGCGTACGTATACTAGCTTCCCAACATCATTGGTCTATCAGACCCCTGTCAAATGCGGCTTATTCTACAGTTAATCTACTGTCACACGAACCCATAATATTCCATGTCTTTGATTGATTGGATAGTATATCTCACACAGGCTTTATCGATGGGTAAAAAAGCACAATGAGAATTCGTTCTGTAAAGTGTGGTACTTTGTAAAGACAAGCATACATAATTGCCCCTACCACAAACTGAGCCCACCAAAACGTGAAAACAATGGTCCGGGAGGCATTAAGCAAACTCAGTTTATCAGAATATAATAGCCGTTGTATAGAAGAGCAACACTGCTTAAGATTGTTTTCGGGCGTTTCAGGCGTTTCTTGCGTTTTAATTAACCTGCCGGTTAATACGTTCACGTAATGTTGTCTTAAACAGCTCGGTTGTTTGAATACAACACACGTTTAAACAACTTACCCTAATCAGCAATTCTTAAAAACAAATTCAATGTACCGAGTGGCCACTGTTTTTAATTGATTGGCGTCGACCGACCACAAGTCCGTCTGCAGCAGTTTGTGTCTGAGCTCTGATTGGCTTAGCTTTCACCTACCGGATACCGTTCCAGTCCACCCACAATGAAGCACCGATCAGCTAGGATAGCACCACTGTCGTCTTACTGCAAGTTCCAGTCATCCTCGTTGGACAACAGCGTAAATGTGTTTGCATTAAATGCGTGTATCTAGGACCGTTGATGGTGCAATATAGAAACAGCAAATTACTTTTCGCAGATAGACCGCGGCTGATTCACGGACTGAAACAGCAGCAAATTGCATTTTGAAAATCGCTAAGCTATCGTTGGTTAAATCACTTTAGAGTTTCCTAAAGCTTCTATTTTTGTATAATTCCCTTTGGCAATCACACCATTCAGCAGTTTGATTTTCACTCTTCAATCGTGAGCCAAACGGATTTCGACATCGAGTACACTAAGCTGTCTCTAATTGGGCAGAATCAGAGGAAAAGAGCAAGGCTTGGGAAAAGATTACCAAACATTACAAATACACTGTTGTGATCCACTGGTGATGTATAGTGGTCACTTCTCCTAGCTTCAGTCAGATTGTATGTCAGGGTTTTGGCAAGAAACTTGTTGTTCACAACGAACCACTGATGCTGCATGCTTTTGGCAGCCCATGAAATGGTCTGCGGTATACTGTTGATGGGTCGCAGCAGTCTCTGAGCGATTTCGAATAAAGTCCGGACAAACTGAGAGGCGTCAAATTAGAGGAAGATGAAGCCAAGAATTCCTTCGCTATCGGAAGGCTTTTCATTATAACCAATACTATATTACCTAAACAAGCTGCAACCTGGATTGGACGCATCACTAAAATGGAAAATTGTTTACATCTCTATAGAACCGTAGTTGTTTACATACTTTTAATTTAACGGTCAAATTCCGACAGGTTCTTCTGTTTATAGGTTCATCAAGTAGATAGTAGTGCGGAGGCTGGAATACATTGCGCTGCTCTAAATTAAACTAAACTAGGGATGAGACATATTAGTGTTGCACCTGTAGTCCTCAGATGTTCCGTGATGGATGATACAACATACTGACCAACATTCTAAACGATAGGATGTTACCACGGAAAGTAAAAATGACAACCAGCTGCCTTTCTCAGATGCGTTGGTCGATTGAAAGCCTGATGGAACAACGGAGACCTCAGTGTATCAGACACAAATGTAGGTACAAACGTCTCGGTTTCTTCAGCAGCAAAATGACGTACCCCTGAGTGAATTGCACTCAAACTTTGTTGATTGGGGCGACAACATCGTAATATTGTAAAACTCAGAGGAAATGAAGAGCAGTACATATGCAGAGCAGTTCTCCTCAATGAATATCCACGAGATTTCACCAGACGCAGCCTAATGCAAAGAAAACTTGGACTCACAAAAATTCTGCAGAATGAATGATTACCATACAACTACAACATTGGAAAGGACTAAAATACCTACTACAATGCGGTGTCAATATGGCATACAAATTGATGGCAATCATCATGATATTACTATCAAAACGGAAAAAACAACCCATCTTCCGGGTCGAGTAGTGTAAATTCTTGAATGTGAAAGATATAGCGTCTGCCAGATGATGAAGAAGCTGTTTACTTAACTACGTGAACATGAAGTTGCCATCAGATGACGGTGACCTCCTTTTGTGCAGATCGACCTGCACACACACTTAACATGAGCGCCTCAGTCGTCCATGTTCCAGCAAGCACCACATAAGAGAAGTTTTGGAATCTCAGTAGTTTTTGGTCAACTAGATAAACACACACACTGAGTTAGGCCAAATATGTGAAACCAGGAAAGGGAGGGATTTGAGGGGACTCAAACGTGGTTACGACTAAATATGAAGGCTAAAGTGAACGGATCGACAAAAACACATTTACGATCAACCGCTGATAATGGAAAAACAATCATGTAGAAATGTAAGAGAGATATACTCGACCAAATCAAAGTTTAGAAGAAACGATAAACCACGTTTTATTTTCAAAGGTCGAAAGCAACAAAACTAGCTAATGAGTTTTCCGGTTACATTACCAGAGATAGTCGGTTACAAACGGTCAGGTCTCAGGTCAAGCGGCACGGACGTGAAGAAGTATCCAAGGCGAGTTCAGCACAATATGTCATTTTACAGGTGCTCCCAAAGGCGACATTTCATTGAGCCTCGACAATCCACACTCATCAACCTAGACACCAAAAATCTTAAGCGCTGACGATATCACATCTTTCGAGGATGTAACGTTTGTAATCTAAACGCGAAACCGGGCGAACTGCTGAAAACACTAGTAAGGCTGAGCCGAATATTATACACTACAGGCAGTAAACGGAATCTGTTTATTCAGGAATTGGTTATTTGACAAATATAGTACAAGTATACAAGGTTGTGTTTCATTGTGTAACAGCCAACTACGCTGCACCCGACAGATCTGCCGTATCGCTTATCGACTTATGTATTTGAAGTTCAATTACCATGAAGAATAGTGAGATTGAATACCGCAATAGGGTCCTTCTTGGTATGTCTAATTTCAACGCTTCGTATTCAGTACCACTGTAAAACAGAATGTCTATTTTAAACTGGTAATCATATGATTACCACGCGTTTGTAAAACTTAACAAAACAAGGAAATGCTGCTTTTGACTGTTCGGGAAACTCGTTATCAATAACCAGTGGAACTGCATGCTTAGTTACTTATTCAGGTTGGGTTTATTCTGGAAAAATTTTCTTTCAGTGACTGTTAGGTAGCATACGGCAAAAGCTGCACTGTTGCCACCCAAAATTCAGAGGATCTACATTTTTGCTGTGCGTTTGAAGGCATACTCAATTTTTGGTCACCTCATTCCAAAATGTATTAGTGTCTTAATAGTTTCCTGTGAGTTTTACCGTAGCTTTTCATGCCATTACAAATCACTCAGGTTTAAACGGAATCCAGAGGCTTACATAATGTTATAACCACACCACATTTTCTCACACTAACGGTTCAGTCGTTAACTCTCGTTTGAATGGGTGCAAACAGCATGCTAATATATCCTTGTATCTGGCTGTCCTTTTACGTACTAAAACCATTCACTCTTGTGTTCGTGCATGCTCTGATCCAGGCATACAGTTGTTCCATAGTCAGTTATTGACTTGAAGGTTTAGTGAATCCCCGACTCACTTCTGACGATCCCGTCAAATAACTTATCAGTACTCATCAGTAACCGCATATAAGACAGTGAAACGTCTCCGTTGGTTTGGTATGTGCTATCGAGTTTACAAGTGCCTTGTTTTGTTTTATCATCGATAACTCATATATAACTGAGTGTTTTCGATCATCGATGTTATTAACTGAAGTACAATATTTTGGGAAGCAGTTTCTCAGCTAGATTTCTGTCGGATTGACTGATCTATCCAATCGGCCTGGCGAATTCCATGCCATTTTCTTTCTCATATATATTCTGCAGATACAAAATATCGATTTTTCACGGCTTTTGGATTACGGATGCATTTCCAAATAACAGGTGAAAAACAAATCAAATTAAGACCAACCGAGCATAAAACTGACGTTTGGTAACCCATATGAGACCCTTACTTACAGTCCGGGGCACACTGATATTGCCGGTAGTGGAGAGTTGCATCAGCACAGCAGGATGGTAATCATCAAACGGGGGAGCTTAGTCAAATTTGGAGTAATCCGACGCGTTTGTTCAAACTTCCACCCCTAACAGCTTGTGTGTGAGTATACAACGATGCTAAGATAGTCTGTTGTCAGACTTTAGCTGTAGGAGGCAATAAAACGGTTTTGATTGTGAAGAAACGAATTCAGAAAATATCTAGACGTAAATCAACTTGGGATTAGATGTGGATGAGAGAGAAAACACGCTCTAAGCCGAGATTAACAAAAAAGGTAAATTTATGGTAGAATCCTTCTACAGAAATGCCCAACTGGTTGTGAAACTTCCAGTGAAAACGTACTAAAATCCTTTGGTGTGATGGATAGTTTGAATCCCATGGTAATAGCCACCAGCAAACAGTCTCTCATAGGGGTATGCTATTCTGTAATCTTTTGACCAATTCTGAGTTTGTATACATTTTAACATGAACAGTGATAGACGCACGCATTTCTGAACACAATGAAAACTCCTCTAGGCGGATTGATTGCAACTACTTGAGGAAGTTACGATAGCCTTGGGAATTGGAATAACATAAAAAGATGTTGAATGCACAAGGTAAATCGATATTGTGACCAGTCGTCAAGACGCGTCTGACGATGTCTATGGCCGTTCTGTGTCAAACGCATTGTCGTTTACTGTTTATCGTCAAAAACTTGGTTTATGTTAATCATTTGCAGGTTGCCTACAAAGCCTACCGAAGAATCCGTTTCCGCAAATTTCATTAAATAACTTCTGAACTGTTCTTCATTACGACTGAATTAGCTGGAACTAGATGTATTAACCTTAGATCTGGATTATGAAATACCAACATGAAAGATCAATCGTACTTACTTCAAAGGCCGGTTTGAGACGTTGCTCGATCAGCTGTATAATCGCCCAACAACTGAGGTTGACAACTTTATTCTAGCTAGAAAATATACCCGCTAACACAGTTCGTAGGTTTATCTTGACTCCAGTTAACGGCAAATGTGCTACCGTAACAGGCGAACCAGATGTACCCTTACGGTTACCCGTCATATTCGTGAATCAAGTTTTTGGCAACGAGGAGATACTGAAGGAGAGCGTTCTTTCAAAGTAAGGGTGCAAGTGATAGTCCTGTAAAAGAAGACGACACAAACAAGTATAGACCATAGGTCCACCAAGAAATGTACACAACTTACACAGTGGAAAACCAAAATAGCGAAAATAATACGGCAACATGTTTTGTTAAACTAATACAAAACAACACGTACAATGGATAACAGAACTTAGGTCGGAAACTTTGGCAATACTTAACTTGGATACAAATATTAAGAAATCCATTTTGAACAAAAAATCATGTACGCAAACTATGTCAGTACTAAACGACTAACAAAAGGCTTTGATAAACACTGAGACTGGATGGGGTCATGAAAATAAAAGCCTGCTTAGGAAATTACCTGCAGTTTGTCTTACACCTGTGGATCATTGGTAAATTAACGTCATGTGAAATGTCAACAATCCATTGTTAACGTGCGTCGGTGATTTTAATGTCTGGATTACAGCTCAGACCAGATTTAGTGATAAAAACCTTCCGTATCGTAAATTGGCACGAGGGCTGTAATCGGTCCAACTGTATTAAAACGAAGATTTTAGGCACGTTCCACCAAAGTTTTTGATTTGGCCAGTGACCTTGATAACGTCATTCTCGCTAATTAGCTAATGTGTGACGTAGATATTCGGCCACTGTTCGCAAATGTTCCATTGTGCGAAATGGTTTGTCATATTTGTGAGCTCGTCAGGTTGAATTTCCCTGTTTTGAAACTACCTATCATTTGTCTGTGAGAAACAATGTTGATGGACGACTGACTTTGTCTTCTGCATTAGTTGTAAAGCGATGGAATATCGACAAAGTTCGAACTCAGAGGACACTTTTGTGGCAAGAACTAAACGAGAGTTTGTCATAAGGATAGAAAGCTTGTTATGTCGATCTTATATTGACGTTTATCCCATAAAAAACAGGTAACAGATAACCCGGTACAACACCTAAACAGATGTTATCCCAACCGTGAGGTTACGTGTGAACCTGAGGTCAACAACTGTCTGCTCTTTACAGACATACCCATCAGTTCCCCCAAAATGACTGGATGAGAAGAGTATTTTGTAGAAAATCTACGCAGTACGGTCGGTTCTTCAGTAGCTGTAAACCAGTCCAAAATAACAGATGATTATTGAGTAAATTCGGCATATGCACAAAACGAATGTGTACACAGGCAAACCTTGCGGAGAAACTAGATTCATTCACTTCTGTCCTACCATCAAATATTCACTCTAGGAAGTTTATCGGAGTAAACGACAGAGAGTCAATCATCCGAGGGAATGAATAGGGTGGAAAAAAGATGGTCTACGTAAAGCCGTCTTTTAGAAATTATCATTCCATGCAATATATAAAGAAACCGTCAAGAACTTCAGCCAGGAGGACGATTGATGCTGATGAACTTTGTGCAATCGCCCCAATATAGAAGCCGTCACTGCTTTCACCCAAAGGATACCAGCCTGTCGTTGGCATCTCACAGTATGTTTATGAATATGCTTGTGACCGCTGAGAAAGTTGTGTTGACAGACCTGAGGGATGTAAGATATCCAGGGTGAAACAACATACGTTTGAAAGGGAAAGAATTCTGTGATGCCGAACACCAATGCCACTGAAACACGCAGACTGCCAGTAACCACAGTCGCTAGGCACCTCTTGATCGTTAGTCACGCAATCGGTGCAGCATGCTCATGTAGAATTCTATGAAAATCCCAATCCAAGTTTTTTACGGTTTGTTGAAACAGTCATAATTAATCATATCAAGTTAATTCTTCCTGTCCTTGCATTTTTTTTAATTTTTGGACGGAATTAATTACTTCAAATCCGGGTTGTCTTAAATGGAGAAAGCTCTTGTATACCAGGTGCTCTACCTGGAGTGATCTCTGTGTATAACAGTTACGACTAAAGTTTTGCGAAGCAGACAAACTGTGGTTACTCACTTTGTCTCTAGGTAGGTGAGTGTTATCTAACTGGGACTGTGCTGTTTGTTATAATGGTTTTATTTGCAAACAGTTTACGTGATATCAGGTTACCGGTTAGCAAAATGTTTACTGAGGACAGTTAAGTCTCGAAAAGTAAGTGAATGTACAATATTATGAATGTGTTGTTTACATATACCAATAAAGAAAAACGCGTTCCATGAAAGTAAACAATCTGAATTGAAATTATATGCACTTGCCAAAACCAACAGGAACCTAGTATGGATCAGGCAAACAAAGCGGTGTAACTTATATAAGATTAATAACAAGCATTTGGTGAAAAATGCTAGTGGGTTTCTCAGCATTAATCAATTTATGGTTTTTGAGACACACTTGTGGTTTACAGGAACACGTAATTTCAAAACCTACCTTAATTGCCGTGACGACGTTACAGTCTAAGTATGCAGCTTGTGTATAAAGTTTTAGTTTTACATCACCCACAGTCAACATCGTCACGATATACTAATCAAGTGTTTCTAGATTCCCATACATCCGCGAACCGTCTGGAAGTTGTCAGCAAGTTTCGCGCTTATTTCGTATAATTGTAACAGATTGCCCTAAAGAGAGGAATCAGGGTTAACAATTACAAATTTTGCAATACACATTTTAATTTCATTTGAGTCAGTCAGTCATAGCAATCTTAAAAGAAGTCTCATGAATATGCTCTCAAAACCGAAACTTATGCAGTCACCTGCAAAATCAATTTAAAAAGTGATTTTGAATAACTGTTTTGCACTGAGTTAAAGCAATATTTATTAATTGATTGGAAACTAAGTCATGTCAATCACAGTTACCGATTCCCCGGACATAATTTTAGTAACAGTCCAGAAAAGCTTGTTTCAAATTCCAAACACAAAACTGCTGTTGAAGTAGCGTAGTTTTTATTCAAACTTCTCGTCAATGCATGAAACACTGAATCAAGCGTGTGTTTAACTATCCTTGTTTGCAAGCATCTTTTCATCACAAAACTCATTATAGTCAGACTGAAAGTTGTTTAGTGGGATTGCAAGAAATGTATACAGCATTAGTGGAATATTTGCAAAAGACTGGTTGAAAAGAGCATGGGTATGAAACTGTAGCATCCTGAAACACGTAAACGTAACCCCAAATATATTTAGTTTAAATCCAAGGCTACTTCCTGCAAAGTAGTGTTGATACAGTGTGATTTCCTGACAAGTTCAGAAAAACGCTAGCTTATAAAACGTTACTTCGGTCAAGTTTTACTAGTAACAAAGGTGTTTGCATCAGTGCGGCTATAGAACACTATTGTTAGGCAGCCTGCTTAGAGTACTTAGTCGAAATATTTAAGTTAACTTGACACTAACTCAACAATTATTCATTCATTCATTCGACCTAAACAAGACGTCTCGTTTGGTACTATTAATGTGAAAGATGTCAGTAAGAAAATGTTTCTAAAGTCATATACCTGCTAAATTATTGTTTGTTTTGTATTATATAATGAACAGAATTATCCTTATTATGGGAGCAGATAAAATAATTTTCACTCTTACTAATTTTATTATCACGCCTGCCTCATATTTACCCACGAATTCGCTATTTCTTAACGAGAGTGTTTCTACTAGCTGAAATTAGCCATTCGTGTATAGCTCAACTCATACAAAACAATGGTTCGATCAACGCCTTATCAGGTCTATCCAATTAGAAGCGACAAGCAAAACAGTGAATTTGTTAATGTGCTCGAGTTTAGGCAATAAGATGTGTGTTAATCGCCTTTTTATTCGGAAGTGGTAAACGTATTAGATGCAATTATTAGAGCTAACAATGAAATTTTCTTCGAGGTTACATAACAGCTTAGGTTTCTTAGCTGTCATGTTTCCTATTGGCACAGACCGATGCGGGTCATCTATAAGTGGTTGGACTGCAAATTATCAAGCATTCATTATGGTCACTGAGGCGATTTAGTGAGGGAGTTTTGCAGGCATTTAGTTTCAGTGACCCACAATGTATTGGCGGACAGTTGATAGAACAATATGAATACCAGAAGGCAAAGCCTGCTTCCTTTTGACGAATACAAGCATTGTACTTCTGGAACGTATTCGATGGATTACGTCACGGCTGTCACAATATAACAGTCTTATGTAAAGGACTTTGGCTGTTATACTCGTATAATGCTGATATCATCCAGTTTATTAGAAGCAGCTTCCCTCCACTCTGCTGGTAAACGTTGAGATCACCTGTTTACAATGCACATACCTCTAGAAAAATCACTGTATAAGAAATTGAGAACTTTCACTCTCATTAAGTGGTGAGACCATATTCTTAAAACCAAAGTAACATTTTCACGAACGATGTCAAGCTTTTGGCAGAGTTCTGTGTAGGTGAAAACCTTAATCAGTAATTTCCGAACCTTCTCAATTAGAAAACAATAACGATTATTAACACCTATTGCTAGAACAAATATTTGTGCATATTATCGTCCTTGAATCAATACTTACTCAGTTTCCGTCCGTGCATGCGTACAGTGATCGTCGAACCAAAGGCAAACTTCTTACGTGGTCGCCTCATTAAGCTTACCTAGACCCAATTGGGGACAGCAGCAAGTCCACATTTTGTGACTTTCGTGCCTTTCCGTCAGCAATGTCAATGTTAACTCACTTCTTGGTAGACTTGTTGTATAAAAGCTCGTATGTTACCCGGTATTCTATCTAGCAAAGTGAGACATATTTCGTTGGGTAAGTTTCGGGACAGTTGATTAACCTCAGATGATCGATGCCTATCCATAAACCAATTGTCCAGCTTTTGTTCAGATTATCTGGTTGCTGTATGCTTTCAGACTTCTCACTACTGAAACCTGTGCATGATGATTATTTATCCTGTATAACGTGTCATCTATGAGTTTCCTCAACTTGAAATTCAGGTATATGACAAAAACATTGATGGAAATCATTTCTTAACGGTTTATTTTCAAACTCAGGAATTTCGCAGCTAGCTGAACTTCCTACTAACTATTTCGTCGCTAAAACAATGAACACTCTGGTGTTTATGTAACAAATATTAGCGACTGCAATCTATCATTTTTTTCAAAATTACGTGTATGTGGGAAGGCATTAATTCACGCAAAAAAATAAGTTTCTTGCTAGAATGGCTGAGTAGCTATATAGAGTTGGTTTATGTATAAAATAGGCTGAAGTTCGGCAGTAGAATTTGTCACAGGTATTGCTCTGATTTTCCCTTGCTGGAACATTTGTTTTAGAAATAAAATTAACGGGATGAGGACCTCACGGCTTCATTATTATTTTACATTGACTTTCTAAATATATGATGAGCTATTGAGCTGACCTTTTTGAGATGTAAACAGCTGCTTTTGACGACTTGTGTGCATTGGGCATCGGGAAAGGTGAACTTTCGAAATTGCGGGCAACATGCTGAGTAGTTCGCTCTCATCGGTTTGACGTAACCTAGCTTTCCGCAATTCCTTTATACCGATTACCTTCGAAGATGGTCTAACTAGCTGAAGTGCTTCGAGAATTTAGATGCCGACGCGACAAGTGCATCATCCCTAGTACCAGAAACTTCAAACACAAAGAGATGATCAGCAAACAAAGGTGATTGGATGATTGTATTAACTGAAGTTAATAAGTGCTTTGTGAGAATTTGAAGAAGGGATTTAAAGACTTTCAGAGTGAGCCAGCGATCACAAAAATGGCACCCGATGTTTGCAAAGTTACACTGCAGAATGAAAAGCTGTCTAGCATTGAGTTGCAGTCTTAGATATGTGTGGTGACGGATAGTTTTTTATTGTTCAGCAATAGAAACTGGAAATGGGAAACCAAATACCAACTGGCATCAAATCTTTCAAATGCAATTAAACTGAATGCACACTACTGCACAAAAGCCTATCTTCAACTTCCATTAGGTTAAAACTATTCACAACTAAACTGTGGTCCAGTAAACTGGATGACCTGCACAAAATTGACGCATAAATCACTAAGTGTGCACATAGATAATATTTTTACTGGTGAGTGCAAAGACATTTTAGATAACACAACTTGAATAACAGTTGCAACTGAACATATCCCCTGCACTGCCATATACTTTTCAATGACTTACTTCGGAAAAGTGGCATAACATTCGATTAAAGCTCTTGATATGGTTAGTCAGTAGTGCTTCTGTCTCACAAACAACGCGTGCTCAGCGGAACCAGACAGTCTGTTTATAGTTCGCGCAACAAAAAAAAGGTTTTTCATATTAGACGATAAAGTTTGTTTTGAAATCGTGTGTTACGATACATTTTACCTAGCTTTTGGTAAACCGTCTGGGTAGAAGACATCTTTGAAAAACACATTAATCATAGATTGGAACACACGGAATTCTATATGCAAACTATTATCATCTAAGTTTATCCAAATATAATCTGTTTGCTCTCAAAAGTATAAGATTTATGCAAGTGGACATCTTTGTACCATCACAGACTTCCGTTTGTTTGTGCATATAGAAACCTACACAAAATCTCTTCCCAAGTTGGATAACCTTTTCTCATGTGTTACACAAAGAAAAAGTATATCTTTTGGTGCTTCTGCTGTAACCACTTTCTGGATGCTGAAAATCTGGTATATTGGTTTGCAATTTTTTTCAGGACAGACGAGATTTTAATAAATTCCAGTGCTTAAATTCATAAAGGCATAACTATTGCCTGGCTGCTAGTCAAAACTCATAGAAACACAAAACCGAGTTCTTGTTTGCTGTTGCTAAACAGGTGTGTATGCGGTAAATTTTGATGGTACGTCCTATCGAATAAATGTAATTTTCTTGGATTATTGTTGCTTTTCGCATTTATTGCGCAGCATGCGGAAGAAAAGCGGTCGCTTATCAAAAATATCCTAGTAAACAGCATCGCAAGAGTGTGCTTGTAATACTGACACCTGGCCATCTATATTGGCCCGTAAGTTTTTACACTGTTCTTTGTGCTTCCCTGCCTCTGCGTTGGTCGCAGGAAAATAGTGTCGGGCAGCTCATGATTGTGAAGGAAAAACAAATTGGAGAAAGTGAAGGAAAAACTTACTATTACATGCAGTCATTTGAGAAACAAATAAGCACATCTGCCAGATGTACGCAACTAATGCCTAAAATGATAGATGAAGAAAGTGTAATGCAGAGTACCTCCTATGAGATGCCAGACAAGCAATGTCTCACAATTCTTAATCGTTTCAACTGTGACCACAACGTTGAGCAAAACGCTCCAGTGCGAAAAAATGCTAAATGTGTGGCAATTCAATCTACGAAGTAGTCTACCAATCCTGTCACTCAATTTCAGTCAGTTAACATCTAGAACTTCAACTGCGTTTGGTATGAGGAGATGTGAAACTGGAATATGGTCTATATTGAGATGTCTGTGATTAATCGAGAACTGACATATTTATGCTATTATCTTTGGGCAAGTGATTGCTCCCTGCCTCAAAATTATTCTGATGGTTCGTACTGAACAATTTCAACAAGTACCGAACCTATGCAAAACAAAATCGAGAGACTTGTATGTTCGCTTCCAGTTGTGGATGAAATATGCATGCGACTATACTGGGAAACACTTCAGATTGGTATGTTTCACAAATCCCCCTGTTGAGATTCACGGCTATCTTTATCTTCTGAAGAATGCCTACAAGTTTGTTCACAGACCAAAACTGTCTCCTACTATGGCCATGGGTATAGTTCGGATACATTAATACGAGTAGCACTGTGTCACTAAAGTATCGGTTAGCGCAATCTTGATAGCGAATATGCATGTATTCATGTTTGTTGACTTTCAGTGGCTAGTTATTTTCTATAGACGACTGCACTAGACAGTTCAGCTGGTTCTGCAACATTATCGTTTACTCCTGGCATTTGACAACCCGCCAGAATCATCGCTGGGGTAGAGCGGCACCAGTGATTTGACTATGATGGATGATTTAAAACCGAAACGAATGAATAACAGGGGTCTTAATATTGATCTTTGTAGAACGTCGTTTTAGGTACGGAACCACTCCGAGAGTTGTCTGTCATGTGTGATGTGGAGCCTAAGTTCTTTCTGATTGTTTCCAAGTTATGGATTCAAACATTCATTCTGGCTATATTTATGGAGTTACCCTGGCAGGATAGACTAAATTTTTTCCTCGGAAAATCACAAAATCCCCACAAATGGAATTCTCGCGTTGGCAGCATTTATCTAAGCATCACAAGCAATCAGCAGGTTGGTAACGCATGAATATACTATGCAGGAGATTTTGTGTCTTTTGGTGGTGAGCTCGTGGTGTTCCGGCTTAACTCGCAGATGGTTATCAAGAAAGCCATAAAATTCACTTTCAGCCTGTGGGCGGACCGTTTTGATAACAAAACGCATCCTCTTTGATGGCATTCGTAAAACGATTGTGCCACATTACTAACTCGTTAAACGCACGTTCAGATGGTCCTATATTACGACTCGTTTGCTGTTCATTTCTGAGTGTTGTAATTAGCAAGTTGATTGGATCAATCTAGAAGTTTATATGAAATCAGTGGAAACGACTAGATGAGTAATTCAAACAGCAAATGAGAAATGGACAAGCAAGGAGTATATTACTCACAAGCTGTCGACATTAGGCGACAAACAAAAGTCGCCACACGATTTAACATTAAGTATCAAGATTTGTTGGAAAAATATGGCCCAATTGTCCAGCGAGGTTAGTTGTTAACTGGGAATGCAATTCATGTCAGAAAGCGATTTTTTTGAAAATCATGAGATTGAGTTTTTTCCATCTGGCCAAGTACAAGAAGACATTGGTTCAACCTGATGGTCATTTCTTCCATTAAAATAAATGGGATTTACTGGACAGAGTGGTACGTAGTGAACAAATTAGAGTGGGTTGGCACACTTGCGAATACATTAGTGTGCAATATGTGTTTTTAGTTGATAGTGTCGCAATAAATTCAGTACGATTAGCAAACCACAACAGTCAGAGGAATAGGAACAAAAATGACCTGTCAGCTTGAAAAGTATGTACAAGTATAACTTGGTAACTAATTCTGGACCACTTGAATTCGGGAGATATTTTTAAATGTTTTACTGTACTCCACTTAGTACTTTGAGAGTTCTTCGCCGGTCAGTGATTTTCAGCTGTGTTGCACTCTTTGAATATAGAACAGTGTGTTTAACACAGAGAGACTAATCTGATCAAGAATAATGATCCTTAGAAATACACATTCGATGAACTGCCAAAATTAACCTCACAGGATATTGGGCAAGATTTGCAACTTTCCATTTTCACGTTGTGTAAATTAGTTTCTTTTTCATCACAGTATTCGCGGACAATTCTTGATCACGAGTCACAAGAATTCACAAGGCCCAGTATCATTGACGTTCAACTTTCATTTCTGAGTAAATGTTGTACATGCGAAATGCGAACTCACTCTGCTCGACAACAAGTTTACAGTTAAAAAAGGTCACGCATGATATTTTTTTCTCTAACAAGGTCTAAAATTGAGTAAGTAGAGCTACGGTTAGCTAAAATAAAAGATTTGTGAGAAAGAGCAGATTTGATTGTATTTTTCTGAAAGCGTCCGTGATTGTTATGTACGAAGAAAATTTATCGGTCTGTCTACTTATAAATGTCACCTGTTGTGAGCAGCTGATTCTCACAATCGTTTGCAGAATAAACAACAAACCTTCGTCGAAGCAAGTCCCGTTCACTTGGGCAATGGTTCATTTTTCACGTTCTTTGACTGCGACCTTCAGATCCAGTGGTCAAACTGCAATTCTGACATCTGTTCATAGGTTGTTGTCTACAATCCTCACCATATGTTGTGGTGATAATGCTCTGGTCAGAAAAAACAACCGTCTACAACTCAATGAATGATCAATGGAACCAGCTGCTTGCAAAACCCTCTCTTCCCAAATTTGCGACCTTGTAGGATACGCACCAGTTTGCAGACCAACCGTCAGTGGCTGTTCGACAATAAAAGAAGATACGAAGGTTAAATAAACCGTCCGGTTTTACTTGCATAAGAGTACGTAATATGAAATCGCTCGATTATCTTCAACTAAGCTGCTGTTTGTAACTAGAGAGAGATTGATGGAAAATTTAATGTTTATATGAAACATGCGTTTGGACACCTACTGCTTGGTTGGTTGACTGTATTTCAGTATCGATCAATGTCTGTTGACAAAGTAATCAGCTGGGTGGACGTTGGTTGATTAATTTCTCTTGAGCTTCAAATTGTACCATTGTGAGACGACAGCCTGTCACTAGTTTAATGAGTAAGTGTCAAAACAGTTTTTAAGTGGTAGAAGCAGGTTAAATGCACTTTGAAAAATGTCGGATTTGTTGTTCATTCTACCTAACGCAAGATACCCAAGAATTGTAAAATTTTAGTAGATCATCAGTAGATTACCAGTTGACTAATCAGCTGCCAGAATGTATGTTGGACCGTCCTATCGTACATCTTGTTTCAATCAACACTTTATTATGTTTTCTTACGGTGGACGAAAAGTCAATAAGCCCGGACATACTGGACAAGATTTAACGTTAGAATGCAGAAGCAAATAAGATCGCTTGCACAAACATTGAATTCATTCGTTGGGTATCAATTTTTTCGGAATGATTGCAAAATATGTGTATGTCTGTGAATTTCATAAAATATCAATATTGTTATCATAAAAGACGTTTGGTTTGTAAATTCGTTTATTGCACGAACTCCCGTACAATTCATGTTAAACATGGGACCAAGAACAAGTACACTCATTTGCACGGCTGACGTGCATTCACACACATTGGGGGGCAGTACGTTGTCATTCACCCTGGTGGCGCTTCTTCCATAGTAAGTACACATTATTCCGACAGCCTCATCTGGTCCGTCCTCCTTTTGGCATTGGGGCCTGTTCTTTTTTTTCCTGAAGTCGCTTGTGAGTGGTATAATATACACAGTGAAACTGCCTGCTATACAACACTAAACCTTTAAATCGGCCATTTCAAAAAGAAGCGCGACTGCTCACTTTATAGTACGCACTGTCCACCATACTTTTGAACTAATCTGTTGAAACGTGGAGTTGGTTTTTTCTATTAAATAGAGGTTAAGTTGAGTGTAGTTAATTAAAATGAGATTAATAAGACAGTATGCATTTGAAGCTCCTCTAGTAAACATTCATATCTGATCACAACACATTTATGAATTGAATGGAGGAGAAACATCAAGTAGCTTATTCAAAATGGGGTATCCAGCTATACGGTAAATGCTGAAGATAGGAAATTGCCGAACTTGGCGTGATGTTTCACTGAAAACTGACATTACGCATTTATATTGGTATTGGTTAAACAAAAAACTAGGTAACACAATTTGAAAAAAGTCAGTGTGGTTAATCTGGAATGCTCCTTGCAGAAAACTTGCGACGATAGCTTAAATGATTATTTTCTGAGATAATCACTACTATAGTTGAAAATAATCGTTTATGAGCTTACTGCTGCAGTGTTATTGTTTTAAACATTTGCAAAGAATAACGTTCGAGAACGGTTACTCTTGCTTGGTATCACGTGGACTATTAAGGGCGAAAAAATGAGCTGGTCACAGCTGTGTGAGCAAACATATGGAGAAGATTTTACTTTAGTAGGAACAAATTTTAAAGAAATGATGTGATAGGGTCGTTAGATGAAACGGCTTCCAGGTTTTTGACAGAAACAATTCTGATATTAGTTTCGTGGATCGTAGAAGGCGAACGGCAATCGACTAGAATACAAAAGATAACATGGAATGGTCAAAAAATTATCGACATTTTATGCCCTTCAGTTCACTAAGCAATAATTGGACCACCTTGCAAGCTCGGAAAAATAGGCCAGCAAAGGTAGGAGCCATTATCTTGCTGTGGGACTGAAATTATGAAGACTATTATATTTAGAAAACAGCCTACTGAACAAAATGTTTGATTCTAAACAGTAACCACTGAAGAGAATAGGAGAGGATTTTGCATTGTGAAACAATTAAATTACGTTCAATAATGAAGTCAGTTGACGGTGGGCTAACTCATTGTTTTTCCTCGGGGAACATATTTAGCATTTTCCTTTAGATGTTTCCAACAAAGTTATTAACAATTTTTTGCAAAACAAATTTGTCTGTTTAATTTCTCACAAATAGAATAGAAAGGGTAATCCAGGAATAGGACAAAGAAATAGCCCGGTTGATAATTCACTTCCGTGGTGCAAAAGACGAACAAGCTTTGAGATGATAAACGACTATTACGTTCAAGTAATTCGGTGAAACAGGCATGAAGTACATTTGTTTTATTGGTTCGATACAAAACGTACAAATTTTAAGCAGCAAATGCAGCGCACTAGAGTGACGTTAGTGAAATTTTGAATGGAACCCAGATGTTTTGATCCGACCTTAAGCACTTGATAAGGAAGATCACGTACTTCTGGCTGTTGAACATAGCAGAGATTGTAGTTGTCGACAGCCGTTTTTAACATGTCTACAAAACCAACGGCTAAGCGGCGAAACTAATGTGAATGCATTTAGAAATCCACACATTGTATGACCCGCTACTGAGCGGAAAACCAGTGCTTCTAAATTACTCCAGGTGTCTAACTGTGATCATTAGTCATATACTAAGGATATATGATGCTAAGAGTATTCGGGATGTTTAACCATCCAAGGTGATCACGTCGGGGTAATTGAGTTCATTCTTTGAAACAGTGGGGGACTGCCGGCAGAAATGTTGTATAAGCAGTTAGTTAGTTAAACTCTGACAATGAATGAGTTGGTATGTTCAAAGGTAATATGATGTGTGTTTTCAAAGCTGTCTGCTGATGAAGGCATGACGGGAGTTCAAAAAGAAAACAACCACGTCATAAGCCATCAGCCTTTTTCGTTGAAAAGGGGGAGTACGTATGCTGTCCCCATAAACAAACTGTCGACGATTTCCGGTTTGGTGTCAGAACCTAGTATAATATGGGGTTATGTATCGTAAAAGTAAGGAGAGGGCGATAGATTGGGCTGCCTTCTTCCTGTTTGCTTAGTAGAAATAAGCAGGATGTCTTCATTTAACATAAGCGTCATCAAGACTTTCGTGAATAGGTCTCCAAACAGATGACAGAAGACAATATTACTACAGAAAACCCTAACATACAAATTTTATACCAATCAGTTCGGATAAGTCGGAATACATGACGGTTGCGGGAAAGTCAGTCGCTAGAAGTTCATTGACTGAGTGACTTTAGTCAAACATAAAGGATGGTTATATGAAACACATTTCAGTTGTGAAGGGACACGCGTCTTTTTCAGTTTGCTGACGCCGTTGTGTATGACAAGTGAAAAACGTTCAGTCAGACGGGGATAATGTTTCCTAATGCAGATAGATAGAGTCGTTAAGTGATGCACGTTGTTGTATATGTTGGTCCAACAGACTTTAATGCAGATATGGCTTGTGTTTAAAAGAAACTAAGAGTGGCGCAATGTGAACTCATTCTGGTGGTACACGACCACAATGTAAGTAAACATCTGCCACTACCTTTTTTTTACAAAGTCTGTATGATTGTGCAGTATGTACTCGATAAGGTGTCAGAAGAAGCCTCCCTTAGGTAGATAGTGTGAACCCCTTCGGAACCTTGTCTTTAAAGAGGCAGCTTGTACGCTGTACTGACAGTCAATATAGAATTTTTGATTACTGATGAGTAGTCGGGGATTTGGTTAATTTCAAGTTGAACATCACCCACAATTGATCGCAGCTGTCGCATCCCCATAGACTTTCCAGTCGGCCCCTTTCGAAAAGAAGCACTAGACTCGAGTTTCGCTCTCATTAGAGCTGGTCAGTAGTGCATATCATCGCCACTGCCGGGACTTGAACCACGGACACGCTGTTCATGAGGCAACCGTGTTTACCACTGCGCCATTGACCTCACGTTAGGCTCGACCGAATTATCATATGTGACCACTCAACCACTTTCGCTTGTGAGTAATGATCAGGTTGCCCGATCGTCTCGGAATGGAGACACAGTTACTGTCTGTTAACTCCAATCGATAAGCCCGCGATTAGCACTTCCTAGACAGGTCGAAATCTCCGATCTCATTAAACCTACTAGGCGATATTTCTTGTTCCTTTAATTTTTACCTGATGTCCAATCGAGTATCTTCTGCATATATAACAATGCATACCAGTTAATAAGGCAGTCTGGCTCAGCATTACCCAAAATCGAAGTCGACTGTGATTTTGCCTTTGATAATTTGATTGTGCCTAATTTGGAGGCAATGACATGCCTGCAATACCTGCGCCTCAGAAAGGAGTGATCGGTCATGATAGATATATGCCATGGTAAATTGTGTTGTGTTTTAATAACAAAGTCTTATTGATTTGTCGTCCTCATCAAACCTTTTGGGAATAACATGAAGTTTTTCCACAGTTCAACTCGTTTACTTCACGCAGTATGAATAATAATATTCTTGGACCTTGAAATTTAAAATCAAAAAGCATTAATTTACATCAGTGGCAAACAACTTCCTGTTAAAACTTGCTAAATGCAACGGCTGACTGAAACTAACAAAGGCTCACAAATTTGATTTTGGCACTTTCGTTTTCACTATTATACAAAACAGTATATCCGTGGGCGAACCTGCAAATTTTATAAAGAAAAGTTACCTGACACTTCTTTTGTTGGCTAACTGACCTTGATAATTAGAAATATGAAATAACTTTTCATGTGCTGTTGCAAAACAGGTGTTCAAGAAAATTCCCTAACAGCAAAGCAATTTGATTGTTACCGGATGTTAACCGGACAGCCTTGCTGCGTTCATTGGGTGGTGTTTAAAACATTGTGATCGAATCACCTCTTCCCGACCTATTCATGAAAGCTTTTGTGTAGAAGTCCCTAAGTAAAACACGCGCTACCGAAACATTGCTCCAGATTGGCATCATCTTTTGTGCAAATTAACTCGTATTAAAAGTATTATTTCTGTTCATATGCAATCGCGTCTTCTAGTATGAGTACACTTTCGTGAGTCGACATACATTTGGTTTCATTCACGCTTTGGCTGATTTTACCGCTTATCGCTGAGCCAAACACTGCATTTCTTCGGTCAACCATAAGAAGGGGTTTGTCTCTCTAAGGGTGTGTTCTCTTGTTGTTGACAGGTGACATACAGACAATTATACCCTGTGGGTTCCTGAACGTGTTCAACCGGTAATTATTGAGAAAATCTTTCAATTGGGGATTTATGATGAGTAATGCGGATTTGAGATAAATCTGTTGAATGCCATTTGTATTTTAAAGAGGTTTGATGAGATTTCAATCAAAATCTGAAATATTTCATCTACGTTGAATTTACATAGTCCGTAGTTATGAGCTCAGATATAAACGGTTTTGTCGAGGTCCAACCATTAGCACCAATTGTAAGTGGAAAAGACGGAAGCCACTTTACCCGTTAACAACAACCTCAACGAACAATGGGCAAATTTCACTAGAATTAAACAAACTGAATGAAGTGAGCCCACTAACTCCTATTATACATGATATCTAGTGCCTTTCAAAGCAGTATTTTCAGACAAATTCACGCTGTGGGTGGTCGTACTACACGGATTATTAATTATTAGTCGTCGTTTATAAAATTAAATCAATTTTCCCACCCACTGAGTATGTCTAAACGCACGTGAACTACAATCCTTTTCATTCGGTTTCAAAGCTACAGTTTGACTTGTGTTAATTTTTGCTCGATAACTTATGGTTTATTTTTGACTTGCATTTGTTACTGTGTTCACTCAGCCGGCTTTGTTAGGGTGTCATAAATTGAGTACCAATAATCTGTAATAAAAGTTCCTGCAATCAGAGCCATTCTATTGCTGTCTGAATGAACACGACCAAAAGTTCACACGTAAACCTTCAAAAAGTTTTATGTGGATGACGTTCAGTTTACCCAAGCATTTCTGAAGAAAAAACTTTCGAGTTTTTGTTATCCCTCTTGCTGTTCGGTCATAAACAGGCATCTCGCGGACAGTTCTTCTTTGTTAGTATATAACAAGACGAATGAGTGTGAACAAGGTTTTTGAGAGATGATCCTTTGGGTTGCGACTGAAAGATCCTATTCAGCAGATCGTTTGTTCTATGGGCATCGTTTGAACGAAAAATACAGTACAATGCAAAACAATATAGTTTGCATTCAGTTTGTTTACATCTCGTTGGTGTGCTTAAGCACAGTCTTATTTGACTTGCAAGTCTGCATTAATTACATCGTGAAGGCAGTAAATCATGACGGAATACACAAGCCAGCACTCTACGAATTGTGCCGCGTTTTTCTTACCGTATGACATACATCTGAGCTAAACAGGGATTGCGGTTATTAAGACCAAACAGGGGTGGAACTTGTTAGTAGTGTTAGCTTAAGCATGAGTGTTGATGAGAACGTGATGTTACTGGAGAATTGAGAACTTGTGGAACAGTGTACTTCGACTGTCATGAAAGACAGAATTTTAATTTGCTTTTAAGTAAGATGTGCTTGACGGCCAATGTCCAGAAACTATCATGCCAAATAAAGTTAATTGCCTACTAGTGTTCTTCATAACAAAACTATACTCAATAAGTATGCCGAAGTTGATCCCAATAGAGTATGTCTCTTTTACGGAAGAATTCCGGCCTATCTTAAAACTGTCACCTAACCATCAACAGCCGAAGTAAATTACTGAATAGTTCATCAGGTTCCTAGAGGGCACAGCTCTAGAATTTGTCATAAAACGTAGTCACACCTAAATGCATTTCTTGATTCAGTTTGCTGTTGTTGAGGGTTTACTTCCAAGTGACAGTATTGTAGTAGAGAAAGGTCGCATGAATTCCGGAAGTGTTTTCATCGAAAGTTACAGAATGAAGCGTCAGTTTAAGGATATATTTGATTTCCAGTTCCTGAAGGTACGTCCGATGGATTTGCTGGGACTTGTATAGAACCGTGTAGATTTGTTGTCACATAAATATAGCTGGGAAATCACGTTACGCAATAGCTTTGGATAACTACATCAAGTATTGTTGAGGGGTACTTGCGATATTTCTAGGAAGCATCCCTTACCATTTTCAAGGATTTCAGTGAACTCACAAAGTGAGAATCAAAGTTCACACTGTTCCATTGTGAGTGTTGTTTCTATTATTTTACAAGAGAATAAGTGAAATATTTCCAATTCGATAAAAAATGAATTGTTTAGGGATAGAAGGTGGGCATGAAATCATGTAGTGAGCATAGCGGTTATAGGGCATATTCAACTGTAACTCACTGGATGAATTAGTAGGTTAGCGTCCTGTCACTATGTGCAGAAAATGAACGTTTTTTTACGGTTGTATCAGAATTGCTTGGGTTAAACTAGTCGTTGTTTGGCGCGTTGCAAGGATAACTATACAAAAATTGAATATCCCTCACGGTTGATCGCAGCTGTCACATTCCTATAGAACTTCCAGTCAGCCTCTTCCGAAAAGATGTATTACACTGGAGTTTTGATTGTGTTACAGCTCGTCAGTAGTGCATATTCTCGCCACTGCCAGGACTAGAACTCCGGTCATGCTTTCATGATGCAACCTTGTTGACCACTGTTCCACTGACATCAAATTGGGTACGATCAAATTATCATATATGAATACCATAGCATTCGATTTTCAGTAAGTATCAGGGTGCCCGATCGCCTAGAGTGGAAACATAATAACTGTCCTGTTAACTTCAACCGATGACTCTAGATTGAAATCACAGAAATCATTAGCTTGTTGAACAGTATTTTAATCACTAATGAGCAGTAGAAGATTTTGGTTTCCGTACAGAGTGGGCATCACTCACGTTATCCAGCTGTTGCATTCCCATAGATTTTTCAGTTGGCCGCTTTCGAAAAGAAGCACTGACCAGCTCCAATGGGAGAGAAACTCGAGTTTAGTGCTTCTTTTCGAAAGGGGCCGACTGGAAATTCCATGGGAATGTGACAGGTGTGATCAGTTGTGGGTGATGTTCAACCTACACAGCAACTTTATAAGTAGGGGATGAACTAACGATCCGCTACGTAAAAAGCGTTCACACAGCAGCCTGATGACTTGTATTATATTATTATGAAATATAAAGTCGGCGATCTATTTATGACGGTTAAAAACGATGATTAGCTGACCATAACACCTGCATTGAATTCAATGATCACGACACGTGATAAAAAACAATTCACACTAAGGTGAGAGATGAGTAGAGGAAAGTCACAAATCAATTGCATATTTTTGTACGTATTTCAAAGCACTTTGTAAGAGACCGGTCAGGCTACCTCTCCAGAATTCATTGTATAATTATTGGCTGCATAACACGCAGTGGAGCCACCAAAATTTCAGAAGAAAGAGGGCGGAATAGGCTAAGTATTTAACATCAGGCGAGACGTCATTATTCGGCACTGACAAAAAAAATCCAAATTCGCTTGCCTCTCATCAGCTACAGTAAGCAAAATGACAACAGCTACTTACAGTGGATGGATATAGCAACAACAGTCATGGAATCGAGGCATTACGTTGCATTGTACTATCTTTAATCCAATATACATTCACTGATGTCTCAACTATACATTAATCTGAGTTCGGCTTGAATCTTTTAGTATTTCACTTTGCAAATTTTCGCTAGTTGCCCTCTGTCTCGAATTTCATGAGATTTCCACATCGGAGTCAAAACTTACAACAATGAAATCATCATCCTACTTAGTCCAAAACGTCCTTAATCTGGTACTATTCAATATACTGTTTCCACATTGTGTTCAAACTTCTACTCACCGTAATTGGCTGACAAAATTTTTGCCGCAGGAACTGATGTAATCTCCTCCTGTCAGAAATCTTGCTTTCTTCGGTTCGTTTTTCTCAAAGCAGCTCGACAAAAAGATGAAAACGCAGATGTTTTAGAGATTCTTAGATGCACCTGGCGATCCAAAGAACGTAAGAGATGAGTAGATGAAAATATTGACAATTTTCACATTCTTGTGTGAAAGAATTCCGTTTGAGTGTTCGGCTAAACTAAACACCGGTGATAACCATTCTGTTATCCTTGTTGGTTCTTCGTATGGAATGAGAAATTCCTTTGTTTTGTTGAGTTTACAAAGTGCAGAATCATCATTAATGCGTTTATCAGCGGAAACGTTAGAACTTGCCAGTAGGTCCTTCCTTTGAAAACAAAAGAGAATTTAACTACTCATAACTTACAGAACTTGACTGTTGTTTGCTGCAGTGAATGAGTTCCGTTCATTCTGTGCGATAAACAGAGGGCATTAAAAGAAGTTGTGCAGTCATTAAGTTCGTAACACAGCAGATGCATAGTGTTTCCAAGTAAAATTCATAATGGCGTCCCAAAAAATTTATGGGAATGAAGATAGCCTCATCGTGCAACTCTGCCTTATCTGTCTAGTGCAGATGGATGTTAAGGAGGTAGGTAGCAGAATGTAGATTAGTGGCCGGAGAGAGTGATAAATAAATTGAAAATAATCGATAATTCAAAGTTGTAAAGAAAAGTCTACAGCATACTTCTCGAATAATTTGATCAGCAATTTTTTAAACCAATCAGATGCCTTTTTCTCCAACACTGTGTTATGTTGTACCACTTCACACATCTTGGAATGGAATGTAGTTTCTGCTATTGTTTTGCTGCAGTGTGACGTAGGACATTTCGAAGTTGACGGTTTTGAACTGAATCAATCCTATATGTAGTCATGCCAATTGGTATATGTGGTAATGATCATTAATTTTGTCGCTGAAAAGACTCCTCTCATACTGAAGTCGAACACAATTTGGACTACGTAGATGAGATATTTCTGACAATTGCAAAAGTTTTAAAATTTTTCATGACCATTGTTTGTGGTTTAATGTCGCTAACGTACACTTTAAATAGTAAACAATATCTATCCGATTTATAATGATAGCTAGGGGTAGTTTTGTGAGTTGTTGGCTTTTAATTCAGTGTGACATAAAAAAGGTAAGTAACACATTAAATGACAAAGATATTTGCCAGCAAGCGGTGGAGCATAAACTATCGATATCAACTCTTGTGGACCGCCTTAAAAATGTTTGCCACCTATCCAATGATACTACTACCTAATGAAAGATTTAATTTCCCGACGTAAGGCAGTAATCAAACGTTGGTTGTTTAATACAAAATGAGGCTTAATCATAACCGATCTCAGTTTTTAAGTGAACACCTCAATCACTCCTTTTTGACGAAAAACTGAATTTCCGGGAATCGTGCTCCGAACCGTATTTTCAAAAAGCGGGCCTGTTTGCCAGACCATCATTGATTCTAATGGTAGGTAAGAATAACTTGTCATGCTCAAAGATCGGCTGGTTTCTTCGCTTCTTATGTTGTCTCTTGCTGTCTTCATGACTAACCAACTGCCAAAACAACAGCACCTAAAAGATATTCAGGTTTTGAGCTAGTCTAAAGCTCTGCAGCTCCCATTTTTGTTGTACGAGCCCTCTCTAAATCCTAGTACGCCAGTGATGAAATATATGTTGACAACAACAGTGACCCCATGCAGGGCGCCATGAATTAGAATAGGTGATATTTAGTTTCTCTCGATGTGAGAGTAAACGTTTATGAAGTTGAGTACTTAACTACAGATGAGGTGAATGCTAAAAACTGTTTCGAAACTCCCTGTGATTCAGAGTTTAATACAGCTTCCCGTGCATATCATGCTATGTCGGTCAAATATTGCATTACTGTCGACCTCAGGCAAGACCCTGTTGAAGTTTAAATTAATCGTTTACAAAAACTGCTCCATCTTGAATGTAGTGATCCCTTTGTTCCCGAATAACACTAAACGATGTCATGCAGCGGTTTTTTTGCTAATATGCGTTCAACATCGCACTTTGTCATCTGAGCAATGTACCGAAGTAACGCCGGTTGGTTTTGGAAACTGAAAACGGGAAGTTTGCTAATTACAAAAAATATATCTGGTTTGGCCGCAGTCTTAGGTCGTCGGTTGGCATTTGTGAACAGCATTCTTTGATGGAATTCTTTATTCACAAATGATGGCCAGTCTCAAATCGGTGTTCATTTATAACGTACATTTTACTCGTTCTTAAGCTTCTAATTGTTAATCTACTGGAAAATTTTGCGGTTGTTCTGAACCATAAAATATGACCCTAAGTGTTTCAATTTATTTGCAATATTAATGCCAATCACATGAAACTACACTGAGAACATTCGCCAGCAACTTATCAATAGCCTGTCTGTACAAATCCAGTTTTATGTACTTTACTATCGAACCATGCATTCAAAGATAGTTTAGAGATTTCTGCTGACCTGATAATTTATGCCCTGCGTGCAGAGTTTGAAATTTGCAGTATATTCTTGCTAGATATTGAAACACGCAAATGTTGATAAACAGTGGAGAACAAATCAGGAAAAGTTCCTCTTTTTTGTTACTTATTGTTAGTAATAAAATTTGATCATCTCTGCCGTTCCAACAAAAACTATTATAATATATATTATTTGGTCCTGTTTTTGCTTTGGTTGGGACTTTTTCTTAGAGTTCAAGCTTGTCATCTTTATCCTTGTTTTGAGACGATTGGGATGGAGTAGAATTAATAAAAATTACAAACGGTCATGTTGTAGTTTTAGTAGAATAGTTTTCCCGTCAGATGCAACATCCCATTAACTGTTCACTTCTGTTTTGTGCACCCACGCACGACAGCATGTGCACATTTTTCACCTCATAGCCTACTATCATCATCCTGCAATTTTCTGAATCGTTGCGTGTAAATGTTATTAGTCTTGTCCCGTTTCAAACTCCAATCGGTTGCTCATTAATTGAGAAAAAAACTGGAGAGATTAACTCGTTCTATATTTTAAACCAAACTCTTCAAAAATTTTCCGCATCTGAGTGAACTGACCATTGTGTCTTCTTCCTTCGTGAGTGATCCTATTATAAATGTGTAGGTTAATCTTAATTACGCAACACCAGCCTCGAGGCACACATTGTGCGTACAACGGAATTTGAAACTTTCCGCTTACGAGAATCTCAAGTGAATGAGTTCATTCCTGCAACTGGTGAGTAATCTGTGAACCAACAAACTCCAGTAGCTCCTGCAAATTGACTGTCAAGGTAAGGCACCCAGTGTGATTATTTTTACGGTTCGCAACATGGGTTTGTGTAAAAGTAGCGAAAACTCATCATTTGCGTTATGAATGGAGCGTGTCAACTTTAATTATAGGCCAGAAGTAACAGTAAGTGCATTAAATGTTAGTTTTGACAACTGACAACTCTCCAAATTTTTGTTTAACCTCATTTGCTAACTAAACGCCAGGCTAACAGAATTTAGCTGTACACTGGTATCTGGTGTCCAATGATTCTGTTTATTGTCGTAAACGTATCGTTTTCTTAAGGGAACAGTTGTGCACTGAGCCTTCACTCATTCTGTGTAAACAAAACGAATTTTTTCTCGATACTGTTAACACACTTGAATACAATTTTACTTAGCATGACTAGGTCTGATCATTACAGATGTGATCTGCGTTATAGATACAGTTGTCTCTCTGTAACATCCATTCAGTTTATGCCAGTTTCTTTAAAAATGTAAGTGGTTAAAAACGAATAGAGAGTTTTATCAAAAGGAACTACACAATTTTTATTTCCGATAAGAAGAGGTTCATAGCCATTAAAGCTGTAAAATGAACAAGATTGAACTGTTAGAAAAAAAGCAATGTAATACGCTAATGTACACACTGATTTGTTTTTCTTATGTAGGCTTCAACGTACTTGCACGGGATCTGGTGTGTTATATTTGAGGTAGAATGAGCGACTGATCACTGTCAAACGAAAGTGACAATGCAGCAGCTGGATTACTTTGCGTCAGAGTCCACGTCAACCTCTGAATTACGTTGCGGGTTAACTGATCACTCTTCAATTTTGCTTGCAGAGATATAATTTTATTGCAGATCACTTTTTTTGAGGCGGACGTCGATGAACGTTTTCTGATAAGATTCATTTACCTCAAGCTAAACTGCTGTGTACGCCTTTTTGGCTGTGTAACACAGCAATATTTGTAATCACATTTCTCGGCAATCGACCTGAATCAAGAACAACTGAATTCTATCTCCATGCAAACCTAGATCAAATAGATGACGATGACGTCACGCGGTAAGAATGTAGCAGTCAGATAAGGGACTGTTGACCTCTAGCTTATTTTATTATGGACCTGTTTGTATTATTATTGCGCGGTAAACTGGAAGTAGGTTAGTTGGTTCTTTCACGTTCTTACGGTGTGTGTAACCTATATGTTCTGGCTTCATATCAGTGACCAATGAAAATTAACGTAAAAGTTTAAGTTTGCTGCCCCGATGCTGGCTACTTATGAGTTTGAATGCAAGTGATCAACTGTTTTGCATCTTAGCTGAATGCATTGGGATTCTTCAAGCATGTAACACAATTCTATAGACTGACGTCGGCTCACTAAGCTGACCTCAATATTTGTTTGTAAGTGCTTGATTGCCTATCGTTTCCGTTATCATTTCACCTACTTGACTGACAGGAATTACCGCAATTTTTCCGAAGCCTTCATCTCAAAAATAAAATTTGCTGTTCTTTAATCCTCTAGAATGCAGATAGCAGAGTAAAATTGGCGGGATATAATGTGCTTCTTCAAAAATAAGAAACTGTGTATATGCTTGATATAGTATATTATGTTACGAACACGAGAAATTTTGACGGTTCCGGGAATACAGAGGTGAAATACTTGGCTTAGCTCAACTCCAGAGCTAGCTTTGACGCAATACTAACAACAACCGAACTAAGCAGAGGAGGTAATTTATAACTCGAGGGCACTTGTACAGCTTATGTTCAACAGTGTAATAAAACAACAGTAATAAGAAATGGGTTTAGTGACAGTCACCACACCCGCCACGGTTTAAATGAGAGTCAGGATTGTTACAGTTTGTGCGCTGTTTATTTCTGAGGCAGTGAGACCGTCACAACTATGGTGGTTTGTTCCCAGTAGCATCTTCACCCGAAGTAACTGAATCTTGAATAGACTCGAAAACATCGGCATTAGTAATAGTCACTGCATGGGTAGGAAAAAGGTAAATTATACACAAGTCAATCGATGTGTCTACGATGGACAGATTCATAATCTAAATCGATTATGCGACACATTCGAGTACCCAGGTTATTCAGCACAACTCCTTGAGTTGATCGGAGGTCACTGCCACGATGATACACAACTTCAAGTGATTCTGAACTAAATGTGTTGGTTCGGAGAACACGGTTTTTTGGACAGCTTAGCTCGACTGGTTTCAGTCGTTGAGTGGTCGGAATTTCGATACTGCATAAAGAGATTATCCACATCAAAATTCTTAGTTCCCTAGTACGGGGAAACATCAGAACGGAGAACAAGTACATGGGCATGTCCGTGATAGTACTCAAATTGTTTTTTGTTTTGTTGGAAACGTGTGTGTACCGGTTCAAAAGAATCTTTACGATAAAATCTGTTGGCTCAGAAGTCACAGTCAGAATTCAATTAACGCTAGTGAAAACGCCTATATAACACGTAAATGGCAATGTACAAATATAAGTGAATAACAAACATTGTAAACCAGTGTTCGAGGTTATGAAATTCTAGATGGTGCGATAGAAATGATTTCGATTGTTGCGGATCAACAACTGGGTGGGTGGAGGCTTACGGGATATGAGTAGTCCATAGGTTGACGTGAGAGTATTCCTTCAATTGCAGTTCGTTTGCTGAGTGAAGCTGTAAAAGTTTTGGAGACAAAGTCTTTTTGGTGCGATTGTGTACCGCTTGGCTTGTGTGACGAAGTCGGGAAGTCGGCAGGCCATTCAGCAATATATAGTCATTCTTGCTGATGCGTGTGGTAGGAGTGTATTTGACAAAATTTGATAAGTTGTTATAACTGTTTCTAGCCAAGAGCCATGCCAAAAAATAAACTGGGTAATTTATTGGTGACACCGACACTAACGGTGCTGACGTAGTTGGAACAACTGACCATGTCTGACAGCTTGTGTCACGTGTTGTCCAGTCGGTCACTAATAGGTTTTGTGCCGGGTGTTGGCCAGTTAAACATAGTTGTTGTTATGACTTACGGTAACTCTTGAACTGTGGTGAAATGGTTATCGATTTCAGTATACGTTACATATTAAATGCGTGTAGAAGATGTAATTGACCTCACTGGGTACACGACAGGTTCAACAGGGTAATTAGGGAACGCGTACGGAGAAACGTATTGGCGTGTGGTGAAGAAGTTACCCTGATGTTTTGGTTGACCAAATAGGGGCCTGTTTGCCTGAAAATCAGCAGTATACTTAATAGGAAAAAATGTACTAAAACATCTTATTCATAATATATTAGAATTGGATCACTCATGTGCTATATTACACAATTACTTCAAAACACTTACTTGTCATCGCATCATCCAATTACCGATCAAGAAAATGGGTAATATATGCTATTAGTGCACGAAGAGTAAAACTGTACACTAGAAGAACAGTCTGCTGGATTAGTAAAAATGAGCCATTGATAATACATCCAATAGTGTTTTATGTAAAAGACGGGGAGTCGGAATAAATTAGGCGCCAAAGGAAACATGATAAGTAGATTTGTTCTCTTTGGAACACATTGGAAAAATTTCTTCCGCGCCTAAAAAGAACAGCAATTTCATCGTTGGATTCCTTTGGAAAACAGTCACTTCCCCTTAATTAATACAATTTCAATTAGCGTACAAGAAAAATCACTCGGTAGTGCGCGTACTGTTAGCATCTATAGGGATGATTTAAAAATGATCGATCGTTTGTTTTAGTCCTTCTGATTGATATGCTTCAAGTGTGAAACAAGGGTTCATTACTAACTTGTGACCGTTAGAGCATAAGAAGCCTAGATTGGTACGGCAATAATAGTCAAAATAATCAAATTGTTGGTGTGGGAATACATATTGGCAATCAGTTAAATGAATGTCAGTCAGTTGCACCACAACAGTGATCAATTGATTGAAATAATTACTGGAAACCGTAGATACGTGTGTTGCTTACTATGACCATTCTGCAAAAAAACGAATCGTGGTAAGCTTTCGATTAATTGATCTGGTATCGATGCTTTATTTATTAGCATGTAGGATTTTAGTCTTTCGAAAACGTTAACGATTTCAGATTCAGAACCCCACAGTTTCCTCCCACTAACTGTTGAGAAGTTTTCCCACTGTGCTGAACCAAGATGTTTTTTAATAAAAATACCTGCGAATGTGTCACTTTACAAATAACATTCCATTGTCACATTCACCTCATACTATCGAAGCGTGAAGGATTTATTACAGAGTACCGATATATATATATATATGTATAAAGAAATGGGTGAATGAAAAAAACATTTTTTAATGTTGCAAAGCATTTAGTTGTTTCATAAAAATATCCAAAGTAAGCTAATCGTTGTTGCTCTTGTGTACTACTTCTGAGTGGCTGAGATACATACAGACTTGTGATTACTGCCGGCAACCTTAATTCCAATGATGAGTGCAAAAAGTCAGTAGCATTTTTTGAATATTAAGAAATGTACAAAAAGTTAACTTAGCAAAGGTTCTTCGGATATTGTGTTTGAAACTTCGAACACTTAAGTTGAGCTTTAAACCTAGCATTTTTTTGAATAATTCTGCTGAGATCCGAGTACACATGACTGTTTTCAGTTGGTACGCGGTCAGAACCGCTCAGCAACAACCCCGATTTATCGTCTGAATCATTCTGAATTTCACAAGATCATGTGCCGGACGGTGTGCGAGGACATTGCAAACCTACTCGACCAAAACATCCCACTCTTCTGGCTCAAAGTTGTCGTTTGTGCGAGTGACGTTTGGTGATATAGTGGTTGCATTACCATAGCAAACTGTCAGCGGGATGCTATAGTCAAAGAGCAGGTTGCTAAGTGGTTAAAAAGAGCTAACCAATTAGGACCTTGTTTCTCGAGACTGCTGAACAAAATTCGGCATGATACATGACCGTCAACATAGGTAGAACACTACACTCCTAAAATGGAATGTGATTTTGCAAGTGTTTGAAAACAAACCCTTTTGCCAACTGTTGGCTGATAATGGAATTTTCAACCAGGCAGCTGTATTCAACCCCAGTTTTGATCAAAATTAATCAGATTACTGATTACTTAGTCTTAATATCCAAAGTTGGAGGTGTCAATAAAGATGTAATTGTAACTTCGAAATACTGTGGCGTGTGCATAGGTTAGCATAGGTGTGTTGATAGCAATATGTTTTGAATTACATTGCATTATGCTTGGCTGAATTGCGTTTGTGTTCTATAAGCTGTTTGTGATTGACTACCCGTTCGTATTTTCACCAAAAGTGCACATCATGGTTGCTGAATATATATTACAATATCAACGCGTTTTCACATTTGTTAAATGTCGATAACTTTTAGAGGCATACGTCGGCATGATTATTGCATCGGTTATGTATCAAACGAGATGGCATGTTGGTCAGGCGCCGTCTTATCTTGATTACATTCTTACTAATCAGCTTGACATGGCAAGCAATCTGACTGTTATAGCTTCATCCGGTCCTGGTTATCATTAGATAATCTTCACGGCACCATACAACATATTCACAAACATACAGCTTCAAGCAGCTATCATATGGCAGATTTTACAGTGAAAAAGGCAGCTTGACGATGATGAATAGCCAGGATTCCATCATCCCACCCAGCGTAGATGATCACGTACAGACCGTCGCTGAGACCTTTGTTGTCGTTAAGGATCATGTTCTAGTAAAACATCACCGGCCTGAAAAAAGCGCACACGCTTAAGAGATAGAACCAAACGTCTGATACGATTAATATGTGCAGCTTGGAGCCATCAACAACTAGAACAAACTGAACCTGGGTTTGACAAATAACTAATGTGACGCAACTGTACTACAACCGCTATCAGATAGAGTAGTTTTGTTATCAACATGCTCTTGCTCACAAGCTGAAGGTGAATCATTTGGTTTTCTACACTAAAGTCGAATCACACAAAGGGAGTAAGTTTAGAAGTTCGCAACTATTAACATCTGGTGGATATACAAATATAGCTGTGAAGGGAAACAACATTCTGGCAAACAGCGCATAAATGTGCGTAACGGCAAACCACAAGCGAATTTTGAGCAGATATACAACAACTTAACCGGATGTCTACTGTAAGCCTAGAATCAATTCACAGTGACACCTCTCTTCAATTATGGATGAGGAGGTCGTTTGAAAAATTACTGATCAAAAACGTTGATTTCAACAGTCTCCGAATAAACCGAGACCTCACTATATGACCGTCTGCAAGCCAAGCCTGAAGATTGCGAACTCATCACCAAAAGGCACATTGCCACCAGCGAAGTATATTCATGTGTCGCGAATCTGCTGATTGCTCATGATGCTTAGACAAATGCTGCCAATGCAGGACTTCCATTCGTGGGGTTTATCTTGACTTTCCGAAAAAGAAAATCAATCTATCCTGCCAGATGAACTCCATGAATATAGCCAGGATGAATGTTTATTTTCATAACTTGGGGACTACCAAAACGAATGTGAATCCCATATCAGAGTTGGCAGAAAATTGTAGCAGTGTTTCCAAACCACCAGCGACGTTCTGCAAGGATCAATCTTAGGACTGCCGTTATTCTTTTTTTAATGAACTATCCAACATAATCAAATCACCGATGTTTTACGTCAGTGATGTACAATTGCAAGGAATTCAACTGCACTGTAATTAGACGCTTTAGCTCTGGGTCTAGATTATAAAATACCATCATATAAGCCTAACCGTTTTTATGTTGAAGCCCAGTTTGAGAACCTAGTTGATCAGTTATCAGATCTTCAACCAACTACTGCTGACAACTTAGGTTGGCTTAAAACCAAACTCACTGATATAGCTAATGGGTTTATTGTGACTCCGATCAATGGCCGGTGTTCTGTTACAAAACAACACCTACAATCACTAAGGGAACTTAAATCGAAAAATGTTGTAATACTTAAGCCAGACAAGGGCTCCGGCGCGGTCATTTTAGATAGGCACGCGTATGTGCAGAAGATGCTGTCCATATTAGAGGACTGAACAAAGTTTCAGCAAATA